>JAMPIV010018405.1:0-162500 GCA_024509875.1 Oreohelix idahoensis | reverse complement strand
TAGTGGTGGATCTATGCTCCGTAAGGAACAGAAAGGCAATTATAATGATGATACGCGTTTCCTCTTCCTTGTCCACTGTTGTTTTGCAATAGCAGATTCTGCTTACTCCAGAACCAATTGTTGTCTAGGATAGCAGTGCTGGGGATTGAAGAGACAAGACTAGATAGCAAGTATTATGTCACAGTCAACTCTGCAATTATCTCTAGCTCAGACCATAAGACTGTGAACTAGTGGATTTATTGTATAAGCCACCCGAGTTCAAGTAGAATCCCAGGTGCAGAAAGAGTGTCCTGGCCTATGGGGGTTGTTGGGTAATTGTTTAGTCTAATAACTAGGGTAACACTTGGAAAACATTTTTTCTTTGTTTATTGTAAAAATTCAAGTCGTGTGGACGAGTGTATATGTGCGTGTTTATATCTGTTTGGCTGTGGGAGAGATCATATTCACAAGGACCGAATATGGATTTTTTTCTGTGTGTACATGGAAGCTATTTTATATTTATTTATCATAATCATAATAGCCCCTTCAGTCATAACTGACTATGGGAATGCGCCCCTGAGGTGACAGCCCTCAGCTGCTTATTTTCCTGGTGCTCCTTTCGACGTTTTCTCCTCACCTCTGCTTCTTGTGTGAGCCTCTCTTCGCCCAATCTGAGGTGGCGCCGTAAATTTATTTATATTGGTATATGTAATACAATTATTTAGAATTTTCGTCAACGAAGAATATTAATAATCACCACAAAAATCCGTTTTCACGGTTGCCAAATGACACCAAAATGGCACAGGCAGTTGGTGCAACAATTGTTTCACCTTCCCTCCATTGAGAACCACTCATTATCTCCTATTTATTTTTCGAGTTACCAGGTTTACCTGAATCATTTCTCTGAGTGCCTTGATTTGTTTTTCTTGCCAGTTAGAGTTACGATGGACACTTATCCCACTCTCTCATTCTCTCTCACACACTCTCTCTGTCTCTCACTCTCTCTCACTTTCTCTCTCACTCGCTCTCACTCTCTCTCTCTCTCATTGAGAGCCAGTCAGGTTTCAGACCCAAACATTCCTGTCACACAGCTCTCACCAAAATGGCAGATAACTGGCTGTCGAACGTAAATGATTGGAAATTAGGTGGTGCTGTTTTTGTTGACTTCAAAAAAGCATTTGACATGATTGACCACACTATCTTGGTTCAAAAGTTGGAAACCCTCAGAATAGGCCCTAATCCACTAAACATCATCAAATCATTCCTGGGAGATCGACAACAGTTAGTGCTTCACAACAACTCGACATCAGATTTCTCGAAGATAGATACAGGAGTACCGCAGGGTTCTATTCTTGGGCCCATACTCTTCGCAATGTTCATCAACGACCTACCACTACATCTAAAATATTCAACATGTGACCTCTTTGCAGATGATTGTACTATCTACACTAGTGACAATGACTGCTTGGCACTTGAAATGACTCTTCAATGCGATGTAGACAATCTAACAAAATGGAGTAATATGAATCGTATGCCATTAAACACAGCAAAAACGAAATCTATGTTGATTACCACCAGACAGAAACTCCTAAACTTCACCAAACGATCGCTACAGGTACACGCGGAATCAATACAAATTGAACATGTAACAGAACACAAAGTTCTAGGAATCACGATTGACCAGCACTTAACGTGGAACTCCCATGTACGGAATTTAACCAAACACTTAGCTCAAAAGACGTACCAGCTAGCCAAAATAAAACACTTCTTAGACGCAGACACTAGACTATTGTTCTACACCTCACATATACAGACACATCTAGATTACTGCTCTACACTATGGGATGGTTGCCCTGCTTCCACCTCAAAGAGACTGCACTCCCTGCATAAGAGAGCAATACGTCTGATCACCGATAATCGCACGATATCACACACAAGGACAGGAAAAGAACCCACAATATTGTCCCTGAAAAAACGTCTTCTCTACAACAAAGCCAAGCTGACCCACGCAATTCTATCAAACAAAGCTCCGCCGTACCTACGATCATTGTTTCAAACCAGTAGAAGAGAGGGACTACAATTACATCAGTTACGTCTGCCCAAACCTAGGATCGACCTGTTCAAACAGAGTCTAGCCTACTCTGGAGCCTACTTATGGAACAGCCTTCCACACCACCTAAAAAGCCTACCTACACAATATTCATTTAACAAAGCACTTTTCAAACACTTCCTAAACACTGATTATCTACCCCCATAGAAACATCATTTGCCTGTCAACATCTCATCCATAGGTCAACATTTCTTTTCCTCTTCCGCTCGTTTTTAATGGGAATAATTTGTTTTATATTCATGTAATACTATTATATGGGAGCCGCGCTGGTGTAATGGCTACGACGTTGTACTGGCGACCAGGTGTTCATGGTTCAAACCCGGCCGTCGGCGTTTGAAGAAATGTTTACGACCGGAAATTTGACTGAATAATCTGAACGGCTCCTGCACATAAATCCCGTGTGGATGGGAAGGAGCGAAGCTCCTGACCGGGTTGGAAGAAAAGTCCACTGACCCCCCAGCCTCGCAATGACATGTCATTGGGCCGAAAGAGCCGGAAAGCTCGAGTGCCGCTGGTTATAGAAAAAAAAAAAAAATACTATTATATAATGTAATGTATGTGAGAATGTACCCGCATACCACTGTACTTTAGAGATGTGAATGTTTCCGTTTGCTTAAATGGGTGATGTACATGCAGATATAATTTTTTTTTTTTTTTTTAAACTGCTGAAAGACTTTTTCTGCTACAGAAGTGCGCAAGAAAGTGTTATTATTATTATTTCAATTTCCGCCAAAAATGTATGGATGTAAGCGAGAATGTGTTTTTTGTAATTTTTGTATTGAGGATTGATGACACATTCAAAAATACTACATTAGACGTTTTGACCGCATAAGTGAGTGTCGGTATACATAACTTATTTATTTATTGTTTTGTTTATATTATTTTATTTTTTATTATTATTATTTTTCTTCAGTCACTATCTTGTTTATTTAAAAAAAAAAAACCTAGGCTACTCATTTTTTTAAAAATTATGATTGTATACTGTAAATGAATGCTGTTATGTTAACTTTATAATGTTGCATGCCTTTAAATTAATGCTTAAAGTAATACTTGGGAATAAAAGGATATAGTATGGAAGATTAATGAGAGTGAAAGGGCAGAATGTTAGACGGGCCTGCGTGCCCAATTCTCAACCCTTCGAAAATAAAGTTCGTTCGTTCGTTCGTTCGTTCGTTCGTTCTCTCTCTCTCTCTCTCTCTCTCTCTCTCTCTCTCTCTCTCTCTCTCACTCACTGAGCACTCGAACTTTCTTTCTGTTTGTTTCGTGGAATTCATGTTGTCACTACGTAGATGTGACTTTAGTCATTATTACAACCGTGAGAATTGAGAAACGGATTTGACATGAAAGAGATACAATTTCACACGAGAATCCGATTAGCAATGTGATGTACAATGTATGAGATGTGTATATCCAAGATATCATGCCTTATATACAGCATTGAAAACCACACACAGTGTGCGCCTTAGTAATTGCGAGGCTCGATTAGGAGCATCCTGGCTGTTTAATACATTTGTTATAACACGTTATATGTCAAAATAAGGCTAATAAATATCATATTTGTTTTTTTTTAATGCAATGTAATAACATATATTCCTGATATCAAATTTGAAATAATTTTCGCTTCCAATATTCTCTATTTGTGAAGTGGGAAGCCAAGTAAGGGGCTACCCGTGAGTGCAGGAATCGATTGGGTCAAATAGGTTGAATCAGCCTAAGATCGACCTTGACCTCACAGTCAAGAAGAAAACAAACGTGCAGGATAGATCTGCCTTTCAAAAAATATATTTTTCTAAATGTTTTTCACTATGTTAAATCGTAGTATAAATTCTTAGAGTTGTCCTGGGTGTTTCAAATATGATCATCTACCTTGTAAGAGAATTAATAAAGAAAATCAAAATTTGACAGCTAAACTATATTCGCTGTATAAAAAATTCATAACGCCTTCCTGAAAACGGTAATGGAAGGTAGAGTTGAAGGTAGAGTTGAAGGTAGAGTTGAAGTTAGAGTTGAAGGTAGAGTTGAAGGTAGAGTTGAAGGTAGAGTTGAAGGTAGAGTTGAAGGCGAACGTGCAACAGGAAGACAGGCCTATAAGTGGGAAGAGATGGACAGGAAAGAGTCTATCAGAATGCACCATCAAGACGAGAGACAGAAGACGTTGGAGATCAATGGCAGCCGACCTTCGATGTGGAGACGGAAGCTGTTGAATGATGAATGAATTTAAATAGCGGATAACATTTGATACACATAGGACAACTCTGAAACTTCATAATCTACCTTGTAAGTACCGCTAGACTGGCTAAACGGTTAGAGTGCTTTCCTCTCGTAGTACAGTTACAGGGTTCTTGGATCCAAACTGGACAACGACACATTCCAGTCTTCCCATCTGTAAATTGGTACCTGACTCTGCTCTTGATTTAAGAAAGGTAAGGGCAGCAAGGAATAGAACTGGTGAGTTCTGGTGAGGAGACCAAAAAAATCAGAGAAGAGAACTACAGAAGTTAAATGGAAAAAAAGATATAGAGGGACCTTGACCAGATAACACAGGGCAAGAGTGCTGGTATGTTTTTGTTGAGGACCTGTGCTCCACCGGGAGTTGAGAGTTATTTATGACTTCTGGTAATATTATACAAATTAATACCTCATAAAGCTGGACCATGTCTAGTGAAGTCTCAAACAGTTCACTCACTTAGTGTAGTGTGTGCTCTGTTGCACTATTTTATCTTTTTCTCTTTTTAAGCGCGCTTAAAGAAAATCTAGAGTTCAACAAATGTACTTTTTTATACATTAAAATTATATATATATATATATATATATATATATATATATATATATATATATATATATATATATATATATATATATATATATATATATATATATATATATATATATATATATATATATATATATATAATTTATCTCCTTATTTATGCCTAGCACATGACACATCCTGTTCCATCTACTTTGCTTTATCACAACAGCCGCGATATTTTATAGGCGTTTATGATACCAAGCATGTCTGGAGAAAACTAACCAACCGTCAGACGTTTGTACACTCCGTGTGTATCCTGGAATAGAGTACACGTGAGATGACGGTCGCTAGGTCATACCTGAAGCACGGGTCGGCACCGGTCGATCTTGTCTGCCGGTAGATCCCCAAGGCATTATTTTGGAGATCTGTGGGAGGCAGAAATAGGTGTTGTTTAACTAGGGCTGCTGAGCATCTTGCACCTCTGAAGCCAATACCATCTAAAAGACTCTTTGGTATTATCTACACTGTAGATCTAGGCTTGTATAGTGGCTTTTCCGCCATTCTGAAGCGTATTGAGTTGAAGTCACGAGCAGTTTCTTAATCTTGTCTTGCATTTATAGGACCATCACATCTGGTCCCAAGCTAGGATGAAGAAATGCATTTCCCGCCATCCAAGGGGGCTCTCCAAATATGCAGAGCTAAAATACTTTGCTCTGTTCTGGGCTCTCCCAAGGAATTATCACGCCCTTTACAGAGCCACATGTCAGCTCTCCCTGCCTATCATAGTGTCACAGAGAGTTATGATCATTAAATTCTCTATTTACTCTTCTTTTCTTCACCCGTGTCCTCTATTTTATTATCACTCTTTTATCCTTTCTGTAATTTTTCGCTTTCGTTCGTTTGCGACTTAAACATTACTATTTTCCCATTCAAACTTTCACCGAGTGTCGGTTCTCATTTAGAAACGCACTAGTGATGTTATTACGTAGATGCCAGGCTCGGGAGGTTATTGCGTAGTGGACGAAACTGTGAATATTCGCTTTCGCCAGACCTATAGGCGACATTTTGTCTGCATTTTCACCTGCCACAACGAGTTGCATCGGCTGAGCGCTCAGGTGAGGCGCGATAACCGACATCTTCTCGGCGCAGTTTGAGACATTTGTCTGGAAATCCCAGCTGACAAGGCACTCACTGTTGGCCCTGGTCAGCGTGAGGTGTGAAAACGCACGAGTGTCAGTTCATGGTAATCTTCTAGTTTATGTAAGGTGTTTAAGAATGAGAAAGGGAGATTATTTCGTTTTGCGAAATAAGTTGGGACCCCTTTGTCCTGGTTTAAGATATTTACCGGAGTTTGAAACTAGATTTTCATTCAGTCCTCAAAATTAGCAGTAGGCAGGTTGCTCGTGAATAGAATAAGCTGTATAGCGAAGTTTCTCAGTTTGTTTCGACAAATTGGTCGAACTTCTAGACTTCAATAAATATATCAGCGTATGACTCTAAAGTTGTGCGACCACCTGTAGTTCTGTATATATATATATATATATATATATATATATATATATATATATATATATATATATATATATATATATATATATATATATATATATATATATATATATATATATATATATATATATATATATATATATATATTTTTTTTGTGAGTGATTAAGTGATAATCGCTTATTTCATATTTCACTAATTAGGTTTGGTGCAGAGTGCTTAATTTACATAGTCTGTATTATTTTATAGTGACGAGTTACAGTGGAAAACAGAAATTATAATTTCTAGCTTAAACTCGGTCGGCTATTAATGAATTAAATTTAACTTCTAAATAATCAGACGAGAGAATATACTTTAAAACTAACTTATAAATGCTAGATGCTTCATGAGTGTTGACGGAATACGTATGTATTCCTAATTCATGATGATGGATTTTTATATATATAACTTTTTTCACGGGAAATTTAAACGTCAAGTCAAGCTTTATGCTTGCAGTTCAAAATGTAAGTTATATTGAGTACATAATAGGTAAACTATTTCATATGTGTTTTTCTTTATTCAGTGAATACTGGGGTAACCCAAAATTTGCCGGCGTTTAGTACAGAGACATACCTGTGAGAAACATAAACATTTCATATCTTTAACCACGTGGGTTTTATTCAAGTACCACCTGTCTGACAGTGCGTGTGCCTTCAGAGATAGATAGAATACCAATCCCACTAACAGGTTTTTTTTTAAAGAATAAACGTTTATACTGGGCCTTTGAGGCAGATCATATTCTCCTCGAACTCTGTGTTGAGGCTACTTTGTGGCGAGAAAAATTACAGAAATCTAAAACATTAACTTTCCGACATTGCTGACAAAGTGTGTGGTGAACCTAGATTATCTGTTGAGAGAAGTTGTCCACCGGTCATTTCCCTAATTAAGGAAACCTCGTGTTCTGACACTGTGTGCCCGTTTAAGCCTAATTCTTACCTCGTGAGTCAAGTGACACTAACTTTAGTCTGAAATAACTATCGCATGAAGCAGACGCTCCCCGGATCCATTTTGATGAAACCAACAAACAAATCTGCAGAGCTGGGATCCGCTTCATTAAACGACAGAAACAGATAAAAAGTGTGTGAGTGTCCCGAAGTTTGCGCCAGACGGCGTACAACAGCACGAGTTTAGGTAAGGTTGTGTGAGTCAGGGCCCTGATGAAAGAACCGAGTGAAAGTAGACTGAAGGATGTTATTTGTTGAGTCACCCACGTTGTAACTTCCTTTATGCAAGTTATTGCTAACAATATTTTCCCTTAGAATAAAGCAGAGTATCAAGTCTGTCCATACCTTAAAAGGGGGAAACCATAGACTCAATCATATGTATCTGTAACTCTTTGGGGTTATCACTTTCTTCTAACGGGACTGTGAGCTATATTTCCAGGGGAAGGACCATACAAACGGGTCTATCACTATTGTAGCATTCCTTGATTTTTATGACAATGTGTACATGTTTTTGATGTATTTTATATGTTGTGATGTAAGTTTACTATGATAATTAAACTATACCTACATTTATTTCAGTGTGGTGGTCAGTTCGTTCCCATAATATCTATATAATCATTGTTATAGTTTTCCCACGTCTGTGTGTCTAACTGTCGTCACTTGTATGTGCGGGCACGTGAGTGGATAGAGATATATTAATATATACATAATTTTTTATAGACTGTCTGACTCCTCTGGATCTGTTGTAGAAGATATGCGGAAAGAGAGAGAGATTCTCGATTTCCGGGACAGCCTCTATAAATTTCTACCATCTCACTCATGGAAATCTATTTCTAATTACTACCTCTCACTGTGACTATCACTTATTCTAATCTATTCAGAAGGGACCAACCCAAGTCTTAATTTTCCTATAAAAAATCTACGACACATAGGTCCGTAGTGAGGTCCTCCGGCATGCAGGCAACCAGGTAAAAGCCAGAGCTACGTCTGGGGCTCAAGTAACTCCTCCACGCTTAGTGTGTAATTCTGGTTTCTTAACATGTTTCACCACAGGGGAATCCCTGGAAGCGTGTGGATTATTTTAAGAGTACAAGAGGGTGTAATTAGCCTCACAGACAATGGTTCACTTCCACCTATGTATACTATGGCATTGGGCTTAGCTGGTGGTCATATAAGGATGCCTCCACATATGCCTCCATGCATGACAGAGTAAAATGAATATTTAACTAGGTAAATTTCGGACAAACTTGCTCCATTTAGTACTGAAAAGCGCGATATCGCCGGGTACTTTCACCGCCGTGCAGTGAAAACGCACATGCTAGCTTGCTATAATTCAGTTTATTCGTGAGCTGTGTATGATAGAAAGCGATGTTTTCTTTCAAATAAAGTTAACATTCTGTAAAATGTTTATTTTCCACTGCTGTTTTTATATGATTGAGGGAAGCAGATCGTATGGCAGAGATAAAGTTCTAGATACTCTGAAAATTGACAATGTACACGATTTTTCATTAAGGTAGATATTTACAGAGTTTGGTGTTTCTAAAGTATAAAGTAGATCCACACAGCTGCTGGCTTGTCTACCCCTGACCTAGAGCATACACGTTTGTTTTCTATATGCATCAGTAAGTTATGTAATGCCATTCTGCCCTTCCCCCCTCTCCCTCCCGCAGCCTTTTTTATATACTAGTCCATTATTTTCCTTTTCGCTCCTTATGGAGCATGGAGTCACTGCCGTATCTGGTCACATGACAGGAAGCCTACACGGAGCATTCACGTGCTCTTGTAGTGGTGCTTTCTGTAACAATTGGTTTTACGTGATGATGTTGGAAGAATCATCGAGGAAGTGGAGGGGAACTGCGGTAAGACGTAGAATACGGTGGATGGGTTTGAAAAAAATCGAAAAAAGGTGATTCGTCTTACGAGGACAAAAGACAAAGAAAATAGTCTACGTTACGGCCACAAGGCCTTCGTCAGGAAAGGAAAGAAAGTGAAGGCTAGATAGGACACATAAAAAATAAATAAAATAAAAACTGGGTACTTCCCTGAAGGCAAGAACCGAAATTCTATCAAAATCGCTGTCCTGTTGATAAGCGCGTGGCTGAACAGAAAGCGACTTCCGCCGCCGGATGTACACAATGCATACTAAGAAACTAAAAAACGAAACCGGAAAATAAACTACCCAACGTGATAAAAGTGGGGACTGGAAATAGAAGGGGACAGAATGAGTGGGAGATAAATAAATATGAAATAAAAAAATGTATATGGCATACAAATAGAAGAATAGGATAAGAGTGGAAAGAGTAAAATAGAGCAAGAGAGGAGAGGGTGACCTCAGACAAAGGTGTGAAAAGTGTTGAGACCGGCTGGTTTTAGACACCCCATGCGGTGGATAAGACGGTTCTCAAGCTGTTCTCGGCTGGCAGTGTCAGAGGAGCAGGATCGGATCGCTGTGATCTGGATGTCGATGGGACCATGGTGGTCAGGACCATTGAAGTGTATAGCAACTGGTGTTGACTTTTGCTGAGCGATGTCATTTAAGTGCTGGCTGAATCTGTCCCCAAGTCGTTTGCCTGTTTGGCCAATATAGGTTTTGCAGCAACGTTTACATATGATCGTATAAATGACATTGCGCGATTCACACGTGAAGCTACTAGTGATGGTGTACGTAGCCTTAGGAAAGGACACCTTCTGGGTTGAGATGACATACTTGCACGTGTTGCATCGTGTCCGACCACAGGATAGTGTGCCAAAGTGAGTGGCATTCTCCTTTGGGAGACGGCTGTGAACAAGAAGATCCTTCAAGTTCTTGTCACGTCTATATGCCACCAAAGGTGCTTCACTGAATACTTTTTGGGTCAGAGGCTCTGCTTGGAGGATAGGGAGGTGGCGGAAAAGGATTTGTTTGACAGTAGTACTGTGAGGGTGATGGGTCAAGATTAATTTGACTCTATCCGAAGTGGATTATTGGTGAGGTTTGAGGGCCTCCAGACGAGAGATGGGGAGCACACGTTGGAGAGCAGAGGTGAGAACATGTTCTGGATAAAGTCTGTTACGGAAGAAATCCAACATCTCATTTGCTCGTAAGTGGAAGTCATCGTCGTCTTGGCATAAACGGCGGAGGCGGAGAAGTTGTGAAAAAGGAAGGGAGTCACGACAGGCCCGAGGATGAGAAGAGGTATACAGGAGGTAGCTGTGGGCATCTGTCGGCTTGTAGTATACTGAGGTATTAAGGCCGGAGGGCGTGATAGAAATAGTAATGTCAAGGAAGTTGACAGATACTGTGGAGACGAGGGAGGTGAACTTGATGGTGGGGTGAAAGTGGTTCACAAAGTCGATGAAGCGGTGTAAATCAGTCTCAGACATATCTGTGAGACCTATGCCATCATCGATATATCTGCGGTAAAACCCAGGGAAAGGACCGGAGTATTGTTGCCATATCTGATGCTCCAAGTGGCCCATGAATAGACAGGCATAGCTGGGACCCATCTTCGTTCCCATGGCAACACCGCTAATTTGGTCAAAAAAACTGACCATTGAATTCAAAGGAATTCAGTTGAAGGACCAGTTCAGCAAGACGGAGAAGAGTGACAGTGGATATAGAAGGGCAAGTGCGTTGGTCCAGAAAAAACTGAAGAGCTCGGAGACCATCAGAGTGGGGAATAGAGGTATACAGAGAGCAGACGTCCAGCAAGAAAAGACGGTAGGAGCGGTCTGCTGGGAGTCGGATAGAGGAGAAAGTTGTAAGAGCGTGATTGGTGTCTTTGATGAAGGAGGGAAGATTCTCTTTTTCTTTGTCTTTTGTCCTCGTAAGACGAATCACCTTTTTTCGATTTTTTTCAAACCCATCCACCGTATTCCACGTCTTACCGCAGTTCCCCTCCACTTCCTCGATTATATATATATTTTTTTTTGACTGCACCGTGTCTCTGTTATCTCGCATCTCTATCTACATATCCTGCTTATCTCCCTGATCCTATCCTATCGCCTTTTCTCAGTATTTTATATCCTATTCACCTATTTATTTTCGTATTTCCCTATTCTTCCTTCATACCTTATATTACCGCAATCTACCCTATTTATTTATTGTTTCAGCGTCTTATATTTTATTTATTTCATATTTTACGTTTTTTATTTTCTGGACGTTTTACTTTTCCCCACTATGCCCTCTCTGAAATATTTTATCAACTCTCTCCGTGTGTCGGTTACCACCAGCTTTAGCTCCCTACCTCCTGATATATCCCGTGTCGCTATTGACTTTGCGTTCGTTACTTTCAAGAAAACTAGATTCACCTCCCATCTCCACTTTATTCACACCTGCCTCCACCACAAAATTCTTCCTAATGGATTTTCTTCCAATTTTCATCCATCTGCTGGTACACTCAATCCTAGGGAACAACGTCTCCTACAACGAATTGAGACCAGATGTGGCTTTCAACGTATGCGCGTAGTGGCCGCCAGTCACTCCCGCCTTTTATCAGACCTCAGTGCCCAACAGACCCAGCTTCTGCTTCGCTTACGTTGTCTCACCTCCAACAACTTCCCTGTCGTGGAATATTCTAATCCACATATATAAATTATCAAGTAAATATAAAGCCTAATAAATACATATAATAAATAAAGGAAGAAGAATGGTAAAGAACAGTGCTGTCACAATGACAGTACTCGAAATCCCCTTGTTTTCTACTGCGTATGCAAATTGTAACGTTTCACGTTGATATTAAAGGCCTTCTGCAACATACACGCGTTTCCCAAACACACAATAAAATGTGCTGCCTTTCTAAGAAAAACCTTGAAATATGCAAGTTGACCTAAATTTTAAATTCCATTCATGTCTTTTTCTACACTATGTTACCAAAAACAAAAGACAGATGGACTAAAGGATAGCGAGAAGGGAGAGGCAGAAAGCCGAACACTAAACACGCGTCGCGCGATACACAAATGCTGCCATCACGCGTGTAAGACTACATGCACTAACTTTATTTCAATCGACAGTGATAAATTCACTACCCTTCCCAGAGTTAGGTTTTTAAATCCTGAAAAACGCTTATTGGGGAAACCTGACATTCTACTGTTTTATGTCCGAAATCCTGACATTAGTCTGACAGTACAGCAGGACAGGTGGCGGTTCTCACATAAAAAATAAAAAAAAAACAACTACACGACTATCCTAGAAATTGCATATTTTGAACGCAGCCACTTAGCTCTTTTAAATTGGTATATTTGGGTTCCTTAGGGCTTGCTGACAAAGAATATGTACAACGTTATGCAAATAGTCTAGGAATTGACAAGTTATAGCCAAAATAAAATGATGGTGCTGTCAGACAACACCCAAAATCAGAATCGCTCAGTGGTAGATTTTTTTAATCCACCATTGTACGGGAAATGGGCCACAAGTTACATTTGAACTGATTGGCTGGAATGATATGTAAGGCTACACACGATTAGTCGGACTATAAATACTATCTTTGGTTGTTACGGGAGACGTAGGAAGTTAAAATTTTTTCAAATACTTGTCGAAACGTGGCTCCATTGGCTAGACTCGCTGATATACTCACTTAGGAGCGTTAGTTCGAGACCACTAGTCAAATAAGCTTGATAAAGCAACAGTGCGTTGAAGCCAGCTCATATTTTTGCTAAATAAAAGCCTGGAACATAAGCAGAGGGGAATTTGTGCCAGTAGTTGTGCCAGAATTCATTGCTAATCAACGTATCTGTGTTTGTTTCCATGAATTGTGGTAAGCTTGAAACATTCAGTATCTTTTAATGAAAATTGAATGTGAATTGTTAATTTATGCCTGTATATATGTGTAGTTCAGTAGCAAACCTGATGTAAAGCCTATAATGCTCCAGCCTGAACAGAAGGTGTCGGAGGAAAGTAAAACTGCATGGAATGGCCAAACAGTACACTGACACCTAGATTATTGATTAGACAGAAATAATGCTGGAAGTGCAGAGGCGTAGTAACCATTAAGGAGGTAAATACTGGTATAAAGTATTTCAGATGAAGCTGACAGTTGGCCTAACGCTCTGAACTCAATGTTTGTGATGTATTGTGCTCAGTGTAAAAAGAGAGTATAAATTAGTTATGAAGTAGAAGGTACATCCTTCTTGTTTTCAGGGACCGTGGTCTTGATGGTATTGAGCAGCACCTGGTCAGAGCTTTGCTGAATCCAGAGTCGGACAGCATACTCCTTGGTCCATTTAGCTATCAGTGAGGTGTCTCCAGAGCCGAGGGGAGAATCGAGCAGAGGAGTCTGTTCCTGCCGCCATCACGCCAGATAAGCTGATGTGGCCAGCTGAGCTCAAAATTATGTACCCCCAGCTTAAAATGACCTTGTAAAAATAAAATTAAGAGGGGAATTAAATTGTGTTAATATCAGGAACTGAGAACATCTCCAATAATAGTTCCCATAAAGACAAACTATTGAAGTCATGATGACAAATACCAACAGAGCTTGAACAAAACAAAACCAGTATTACCTCATATTACTACTACACAACTGACACACATAGGATACTTTTAATAATATATGTCATTACAATATTCATATTGATAAATTCTGTACATATAACTTGTAAGTAAAATTGATTGTGATTCCTGGTTCCCTTTGTATTTGAATCAGGACACATATTCATTCATAACAGCAATGAATACATATTGTTATTTGAAAAGTTATCAGTGACTCCTTTAAGATATCCTTTAGAGTGTTATATGTATGTGAGTGTCACAGTGTTGTCAAGTGTGGTGGAATAAATTAAATTGTTTATCTGTCTGTTGTTGTTATGACTTACACTTCATCATACACATACCCTAGACATATAACGTAGTCATCACACTATTCCAGAATAATTCTGACTGAGATATATATATATGTGGCAGCAAGTAAGGTTATCTATAATACACTACTCTCATTAGATATAGATACCTTCACAGCTGATCTCAGTCAGTACACTAAGTCCCCCTATAAATATTTATAACATCCCACTTCACCACATATATTGGGGTCTCGCTCTTGGGATTTTGAATCTTTCCCTATTAAAAATATTGGGGGTAATTTACTTCAGGGAATATAAGAATTAAAAGGTATCCTTGGGTGGAATTAAATAAGGTTGAGCTCACGGTGCCTGTGTTGTCCATTAGATATATAGTTAGAAATTGAATTGTTGGTTAGACATTGTATAAAAAACTTACCTGATAGACAATGGCGGACCTGGCCAAGTTTCGATCTGCTGCTGTTCAGACTGCAAAAGAGTTAGGATTAGATGGGCAAGTTATGGTTGCCTATGTCACTACGGAATGTGACAAATTTATTGAACGCGAAGAAAGAAGGTTTGAAGCCGAAAGAAAGTTAGAGGCTGAAAGGGAAATTAAGAAGTTACAATTTGAGGCTGAGGCTGAGACTAAGAGGTTGCAGATTGAGGCTGAGGCTAAGAAATTGGAAGCAGAAGAAAGAAGATTGACTGCCGAAAGGGAAGACAAGAGATTAGCTGCAGAAAGGGAAAGAGAAGAAAAATTAGCTGCAGAAAGGGAAGAGAAGAAATTAGCTGCAGAAAGGGAAGAGAAGAAATTAGCTGCAGAAAGGGAAGCAGAAGATAAGAGATTACAAAGGGAACATGAGTTACGACTCAGGGAATTTGAGTTTCAAGGCCATGCTCCTGAAAATGGTGCCAGTCCCTTTGCCTCTGATGCCACTGCTAGCCAAGGAGCCTCAACCTCAGCTATGAATTTTCATTTAGATCATTTTGTTGAGAAAGACGATGATATAGAGAGCTACCTAAATAGGTATGAACTATTAGCTACCACGTATGGGTTAGAGAGAGAAAGGTGGAGCTTAAAGTTATCTCAGGGACTTCGTGGGGCAGCTTATGAAGTTTTTGCAAAAATGAGTAGAGGTGATCAGGAAAATTATGACATGCTAAAGCAGGCTCTTTTGTTAAGATATGAAAAGAATGCAGAATTCTATAGGAAAAAATTTAGGAATGCTAAACTACTGTCAGGTGAAACCTATCACCAGTTCTCTGCACGAATAGAGACATACTTGGAGAAATGGACTTCTCTGGGGAAAACCCAAGATCTTAAGGAAATGGTCCTTATAGAGCAATTAAGAGAGTCCATGGCTCCAGACCTGAGAAAGTTTCTCATGGAACAAGGTGCAGAGAGGCTGGGTGAGTTGCTAAATGTTGCTGAAAGGTATCAAGCAGCTCAAGCAGAGGTAACAGGTAATAAAAAGAAACAAGTGGATAACTTTAGGGCACCACAGAACTTTAATAAATTTGATCCTAAGGATCAAAATAAAGGTAAGCACCAATTTGATAGGCCACGGTATGAAAATAAAAATAAATTCCCACAATTCGATGAAAGGAAATATGATGAAAGAAAATCTTCAACCAAGGAAAAAGGTGGTGTAAAAATTGTCAGATGGACAATCATGACACTGACCGTTGCAGAAGGAAACCTGTGTATATGGCAACCCTTCAGGTCAGGTCGACCTCAAGACAGGAGGAGGATATTATGTTAGATACCACTCCAGAAGAGATGAGGAAGGCACAGGCTGGGGATAAAACACTCAAGCCTTGTTTCAGAAAATTGTCAACTTGTCATACAACTCCAGGCAAGGGAGATTTTTACATGAAAAACAAGTTGATGTATAGGAAGACTGGAGCTAGATCCAAAGGTCAGGGACAGCTGGTACTTCCAAAAAGATATAGGGCAGACTTAATAAGGAGCCTACATGTGAAACCAGATGGGGACCATGAGAAAATAGGTACCATCATTCAAAAGGTGGCTCACAATTATTATTGGCCCAAAGCAAGATGGGACATTGAGAATTTTGTAGAAAGGTGTAGCATAGCACATGAGGGAACACCCACAAGTGGGAACATTGATCAGGACCTGGACACGCCACGGGGCAAAATTAGGCCTGATAATAAAAAGAAATATAAATTTGATAAAGTGGACCAAATGGAATGGGAAGCCCCTTTTCACGGACAAGCTTCACTTAACTGTTTTACAATGGCCACTATGCGGAGAGTGCAAAAGGATGTCTTACCCCAGGATAAGCCGACAATCCCTCAATCGGACTTAAACAAACTGGAGGAAGAAGATGTAGAGAGGAAATCTCTCATCAAGAATTTTAAGTGGGGAGAAAGCCCCAAAAGAAAAAATTGGTAGCGGTCGTTTTGTGAATGATAATTCTGGGAGGAAAAATCATCACTATAAAGCTTCGAGTGGAAGAGACCATACCGGTGCATGGACAAATAGGTCCACACAATTAAAGGTCCATATGTAGCTTTGCTTAAGAACGTGGACTGATGAAAAGGCAGAGGAAAACATTACATCTTCATACCAATATGTGAATGAGCTGACCACTCGTTTAAAAACTGGCTGGAAACTTGCCAATGAAAATTTGAAACAAGCCAGGAAGAAACATGCTGCCTATTATAACAGGAAAGCGAAAGACAGAAATTTGGCTGTGGGAGAGAAAGTACTGCTTCTTTTGCCCGGGAGTCAGAATAAGTTACAAATTGGATGGCAGGGTCCATATACAGTTTTAGAGAAGGTATCTAGAACAAATTATAAGATAGATAAGAAGGGGAAAGAAAAAATCTATCATGTGAATCTCCTGAAGAAATATTTGGAAAGAGAACATCAGGAAGAGACACACTTGTTGACCTTGTCCATCGCCATGGAGATGAAAAAGGAACCACTTTCATCATTTGAGTATCCATTACACCCCTGTGAGACAGCAGCACAGGTGAAAATCAGTACACATTTAACGAAAACTCAGAAAGAGAGAGTGCAACAGGTTCTAAATAATCATGCAGAGGTGTTAACAGACCGACCAGGGCATACAAACCTATTGGAATATGATATGACACTGATAGACCCCACACCTGTCTGTATGAAACCATATTCGATTCCGTTTGCTAAGGAGAAAGCTTTGAAGGAAGAGATAGACTATCTGTTGAAGGAAGGAATTATTTCACACAGTGAATCCTCATATAGTTCCGGTGTTGTACTCTTAAGGAAGCCCTCTGGAGAACATAGACTCTGTATAGATTACAGGAGACTGAATGCTATTACAGAAGGACAGGTGGATCCATTGCCGGATACAAATCAGCTGTTTGCCAAACTAAATAAAGCTAAATATTTCTCAAAAGTGGATTTGAGTAAAGGATACTATCAGATTCCAGTAAAGCCTGAGGTTAGACCATACCTAGCCTTTAGTACCTCAGAAGGACACTATGAGTTTAATAGATTGCCATTTGGATTGAAGAATGCGCCTAGTGTCTTCTCTAGAATGATGAGAAAGTTATTGGACCCTCTGAATAATCCATGTATAGCAAATTTCATGGATGATATCCTTATAGCAACAGAAACATTTGAGGAACACATTGACTCTCTGAAGATGCTGTTTGATCGACTTGGGGAAGCAAATTTAACAGCCCGACCAACCAAATGTTGCGTTGGATGTAAAGAATTGGAATTTTTGGGACACACAGTTTATCAGGGAAACATGACCCCTGACCCAAAGAATTTAGAGAAACTACAGAAAGCCCCGAGACCACAAACCAAGAAGGACGTGAGATCCTTTGTCTCATTATGTGGTTTCTACCAGAAGTATATCAAAAATTTTAATTCCATATGTGCACCGTTAACTGATTTGACACGTAAAGGACATCCAGATCGCATTACATGGACACCACAATGTGAAATGACTTACCAAGAATTGAAGGAAAAGCTCACAAGTAAACCCATTTTGAAATTACCTGACTTAAGTCAAGAATTCATAGTAAGGACGGATGCAAGTAATATTGGGTTAGGTGCAACTCTACTACAGAAATCAGATGCATTGGATGGGGAATTAAGCCCAGTGGCATATGCTAGCAGAAAATTGAATAAAGCTGAAATCAATTACTCAACTAGCGAAAAAGAATGTCTTGCAGTAATATGGGCAATAAAGAAATTCAATATTTATCTGTATGGGAAGGCCTTTAAGTTGCAAACAGACCACAAACCTTTATCGTTTCTAGCACAGGCTAGGCATGAGAACTCCAGGTTACTCCGATGGTCTTTACTTTTGGCTCCATATAATTTTAGCATTGAGTATATATCTGGAAAAACAAATTTGGGAGCGGATTTTTTAAGCCGCCATCCGTGTGATGAGAATCACCGTAAACCCCAGAACTAATCATAAATTTCTCTATGTGTATATAGAATAAAGGACTGACATATAATGTCTGTTTTAAGAGGGGAGATGTCGTGGAATATTCTAATCCACATATATAAATTATCAAGTAAATATAAAGCCTAATAAATACATATAATAAATAAAGGAAGAAGAATGGTAAAGAACAGTGCTGTCACAATGACAGTACTCGAAATCCCCTTGTTTTCTACTGCGTATGCAAATTGTAACGTTTCACGTTGATATTAAAGGCCTTCTGCAACATACACGCGTTTCCCAAACACACAATAAAATGTGCTGCCTTTCTAAGAAAAACCTTGAAATATGCAAGTTGACCTAAATTTTAAATTCCATTCATGTCTTTTTCTACACTATGTTACCAAAAACAAAAGACAGATGGACTAAAGGATAGCGAGAAGGGAGAGGCAGAAAGCCGAACACTAAACACGCGTCGCGCGATACACAAATGCTGCCATCACGCGTGTAAGACTACATGCACTAACTTTATTTCAATCGACAGTGATAAATTCACTACCCTTCCCAGAGTTAGGTTTTAAAACCTGAAAAACGCTTATTGGGGAAACCTGACATTCTACTGTTTTATGTCCGAAATCCTGACATTAGTCTGACAGTACAGCAGGACAGGTGGCGGTTCTCACATAATCTAAAAAAAAAAACAACTACACGACTATCCTAGAAAAATTGCATATTTTGAACGCAGCCACTTAGCTCTTTTAAATTGGTATATTTGGGTTCCTTAGGGCTTGCTGACAAAGAATATGTACAACGTTATGCAAATAGTCTAGGAATTGACAAGTTATAGCCAAAATAAAATGATGGTGCTGTCAGACAACACCCAAAATCAGAATCGCTCAGTGGTAGATTTTTTTAAATCCACCATTGTACGGGAAATGGGCCACAAGTTACATTTGAACTGATTGGCTGGAATGATATGTAAGGCTACACACGATTAGTCGGACTATAAATACTATCTTTGGTTGTTAGGGGAGACGTAGGAAGTTAAAATTTTTTCAAATACTTGTCGAAACGTGGCTCCATTGGCTAGACTCGCTGATATACTCACTTAGGAGCGTTAGTTCGAGACCACTAGTCAAATAAGCTTGATAAAGCAACAGTGCGTTGAAGCCAGCTCATATTTTTGCTAAATAAAAGCCTGGAACATAAGCAGAGGGGAATTTGTGCCAGTAGTTGTGCCAGAATTCATTGCTAATCAACGTATCTGTGTTTGTTTCCATGAATTGTGGTAAGCTTGAAACATTCAGTATCTTTTAATGAAAATTGAATGTGAATTGTTAATTTATGCCTGTATATATGTGTAGTTCAGTAGCAAACCTGATGTAAAGCCTATAATGCTCCAGCCTGAACAGAAGGTGTCGGAGGAAAGTAAAACTGCATGGAATGGCCAAACAGTACACTGACACCTAGATTATTGATTAGACAGAAATAATGCTGGAAGTGCAGAGGCGTAGTAACCATTAAGGAGGTAAATACTGGTATAAAGTATTTCAGATGAAGCTGACAGTTGGCCTAACGCTCTGAACTCAATGTTTGTGATGTATTGTGCTCAGTGTAAAAAGAGAGTATAAATTAGTTATGAAGTAGAAGGTACATCCTTCTTGTTTTCAGGGACCGTGGTCTTGATGGTATTGAGCAGCACCTGGTCAGAGCTTTGCTGAATCCAGAGTCGGACAGCATACTCCTTGGTCCAGTTAGCTATCAGTGAGGTGTCTCCAGAGCCGAGGGGAGAATCGAGCAGAGGAGTCTGTTCCTGCCGCCATCACGCCAGATAAGCTGATGTGGCCAGCTGAGCTCAAAATTATGTACCCCCAGCTTAAAATGACCTTGTAAAAATAAAATTAAGAGGGGAATTAAATTGTGTTAATATCAGGAACTGAGAACATCTCCAATAATAGTTCCCATAAAGACAAACTATTGAAGTCATGATGACAAATACCAACAGAGCTTGAACAAAATAAAACCAGTATTACCTCATATTACTACTACACAACTGACACACATAGGATACTTTTAATAATATATGTCATTACCATATTCATATTGGTAAATTCTGTACATATAACTTGTAAGTAAAATTGATTGTGATTCCTGGTTCCCTTTGTTTTTGAATCAGGACACATATTCATTCATAACAGCAATGAATACATATTGTTATTTGAAAAGTTATCAGTGACTCCTTTAAGATATCCTTTAGAGTGTTATATGTATGTGAGTGTCATAGTGTTGTCAAGTGTGGTGGAATAAATTAAATTGTTTATCTGTCTGTTGTTGTTATGACTTACACTTCATCATACACATACCCTAGACATATAACGTAGTCATCACACTATTCCAGAATAATTCTGACTGAGATATATATATATGTGGCAGCAAGTAAGGTTATCTATAATACACTACTCTCATTAGATATAGATACCTTCACAGCTGATCTCAGTCAGTACACTAAGTCCCCCTATAAATATTTATAACATCCCACTTCACCACATTCCCTTTCTATTCTATGATACGCACCACTATCCACACACTGAACCGGCAGCTGCATGAGTTCCTTTCCACGTCTAAACACCATAAACTATCCCGTCTCATCCCTACCCCCATAGCTACCCCTCCATCCTCCACTCTCCATGCATGCCTCAGGTAGTCTGCATCCCCCCAGATCTACCCCTCTCTGAGGGAGAGCGCTCTGTTCTTAGTAAGGGCCTAAAATTTGTTCCTCTTCGTCCGACCCTAGACCAATACAATCTCCTCCAGGATGTTCATCGGTTTCACCGTCGCATGAGGCTGAAGCTCCATTTTAGAGAGAAAGACAGCACTCCGCAGTCTCAGGCTGAATCCGACATCTTCGCACGCTTTTCTGACTCTACTAAACCTCCCTTTACACCTAAACCTGGAGCCTCTCATGCCCTGGACCTGTATATCAAGAACACCATCCATGACATTCAGCAGCTCCGCCCTCGTAGATTGCATTATTCCAATCTCACTTCGGCGGAGTCCGGTGCTCTCTCCCTTCTTCGCCGTAGAGACGACATTGTCATCAAACCGGCTGACAAGGGAGGAGCCATTGTCGTCTGGCAGAAGGACTTGTACCTAAGTGAAGGTAAAAACCAGTTGACCAATGGCTCTTTTTACAGGTCCAGGACCAGCGATGCGACTGTCTCTAACAATCGCATTGTACACAACACGATTAAACAGCTTATCACTAGTAATGATCTTCCTCCCGAAGCATCTCATCTCAGGATTCATGACAGCTCTTTGGGCAAGCCTGTATTCTACATGCTCCCCAAAATTCACAAGATCGAAAACCCTGGAAGACCTATTGTCTCAGCCTGTTCTTGTCCTACTGAACACATTTCTGACTTTCTCGATAGCATTTTCCAGCCTATCGTTGAGAATCTTCCCTCCTTCATCAAAGACACCAATCACGCTCTTACAACTTTCTCCTCTATCCGACTCTCAGCAGACCGCTCCTACCGTCTTTTCTTGCTGGACGTCTGCTCTCTGTATACCTCTATTCCCCACTCTGATGGTCTCCGAGCTCTTCAGTTTTTTCTGGACCAACGCACTTGCCCTTCTATATCCACTGTCACTCTTCTCCGTCTTGCTGAACTGGTCCTTCA
This sequence comes from Oreohelix idahoensis, assembly GCA_024509875.1. Lineage (NCBI taxonomy): Eukaryota > Metazoa > Mollusca > Gastropoda > Stylommatophora > Oreohelicidae > Oreohelix > Oreohelix idahoensis. Next base: position 140,325 of record JAMPIV010018405.1, on the reverse strand, counting down.
ACTGAATTCCTTTGAATTCAATGGTCAGTTTTTTGACCAAATTAGCGGTGTTGCCATGGGAACGAAGATGGGTCCCAGCTATGCCTGTCTATTCATGGGCCACTTGGAGCATCAGATATGGCAACAATACTCCGGTCCTTTCCCTGGGTTTTACCGCAGATATATCGATGATGGCATAGGTCTCACAGATATGTCTGAGACTGATTTACACCGCTTCATCGACTTTGTGAACCACTTTCACCCCACCATCAAGTTCACCTCCCTCGTCTCCACAGTATCTGTCAACTTCCTTGACATTACTATTTCTATCACGCCCTCCGGCCTTAATACCTCAGTATACTACAAGCCGACAGATGCCCACAGCTACCTCCTGTATACCTCTTCTCATCCTCGGGCCTGTCGTGACTCCCTTCCTTTTTCACAACTTCTCCGCCTCCGCCGTTTATGCCAAGACGACGATGACTTCCACTTACGAGCAAATGAGATGTTGGATTTCTTCCGTAACAGACTTTATCCAGAACATGTTCTCACCTCTGCTCTCCAACGTGTGCTCCCCATCTCTCGTCTGGAGGCCCTCAAACCTCACCATAAATCCACTTCGGATAGAGTCAAATTAATCTTGACCCATCACCCTCACAGTACTACTGTCAAACAAATCCTTTTCCGCCACCTCCCTATCCTCCAAGCAGAGCCTCTGACCCAAAAAGTATTCAGTGAAGCACCTTTGGTGGCATATAGACGTGACAAGAACTTGAAGGATCTTCTTGTTCACAGCCGTCTCCCAAAGGAGAATGCCACTCACTTTGGCACACTACCCTGTGGTCGGACACGATGCAACACGTGCAAGTATGTCATCTCAACCCAGAAGGTGTCCTTTCCTAAGGCTACGTACACCATCACTAGTAGCTTCACGTGTGAATCGCGCAATGTCATTTATACGATCATATGTAAACGTTGCTGCAAAACCTATATTGGCCAAACAGGCAAACGACTTGGGGACAGATTCAGCCAGCACTTAAATGACATCGCTCAGCAAAAGTCAACACCAGTTGCTATACACTTCAATGGTCCTGACCACCATGGTCCCATCGACATCCAGGTCACAGCGATCCGATCCTGCTCCTCTGACACTGCCAGCCGAGAACAGCTTGAGAACCGTCTTATCCACCGCATGGGGTGTCTAAAACCAGCCGGTCTCAACACTTTTCACACCTTTGTCTGAGGTCACCCTCTCCTCTCTTGCTCTATTTTACTCTTTCCACTCTTATCCTATTCTTCTATTTGTATGCCATATACATTTTTTTATTTCATATTTATTTATCTCCCACTCATTCTGTCCCCTTCTATTTCCAGTCCCCACTTTTATCACGTTGGGTAGTTTATTTTCCGGTTTCGTTTTTTAGTTTCTTAGTATGCATTGTGTACATCCGGCGGCGGAAGTCGCTTTCTGTTCAGCCACGCGCTTATCAACAGGACAGCGATTTTGATAGAATTTCGGTTCTTGCCTTCAGGGAAGTACCCAGTTTTTATTTTATTTAGTTTTTATGTGTCCTATCTAGCCTTCACTTTCTTTCCTTTCCTGACGAAGGCCTTGTGGCCGTAACGTAGACTATTTTCTTTGTCTTTTGTCCTCGTAAGACGAATCACCTTTTTTCGATTTTTTTTGGAAGAATCATGCACAACCTCATTTTATTAGTCGCCTTGTACGATGTACTTGAGGAAGTAGTACTCTTAATCCTTCTGTATCTCTAAGAGAGAACAACAAAAATGACAATCACAGAATGACAGATTCTCATAAATGAAATGTTGTTACGGGATGACAAATGGTGGACTGACGAAAACAATCAAACAAACACAGGTTGAACAGCAGGTGAGAAGAAGATGTTGGCCTTGGATTGGACACATACGACACGTATTACGGAATACCAGTTAAGAGCTTTACGGGGCAGTCTCTGTTCTGGAAGTCACGTGGTAAGAGATAAATAGGAGACCAAAACAATAAGTTAGAGAAGAGAACTAGATACAGACGTTAAATGGATAAAGAAGATATAGAGGGACCTTGACCAGATAACACAGGGCAAGAGTGCTGGTATGTTTTTGTGAAGGGCCTGTGCTCCACCAGGAGTTGAGAGTTATTTATGACTTCTGGTAATATTATACAAATTAATACCAGACAACTGTAACTGTACGTGGCATATGTAGATCAATTAATGCGTGCCACTCGTTCACATTTAATAAATTAAATTGCTAATGAGCAGAGATAGTTAATTGAGTAGTAACTTCTCATGATCAGATTTATCCCTTACTAGTATGCTCACCATACAAAGGAGTTGCGTTTCTTAACAGATATTAATAGTTTAAGGTCTACCTAAACATTCATCAGTGAAACAACTTCCGGTTTCCGATAAAGCCCATGTTTCTATGGAGATCTTTGATTGTTTATTTACAAATAACACGTGACATATCAACTTCCGTGTGGAACTTTTAACACTGTAAACAAAGGTGGCTGTTAAAATTATTTACATACAGTTCTAGATTACACAATCTGAAAGCGGGCTTGAGAGACATCTCAGGTGGTCGCTGCTGAGATATTTACAGAGCGGTGAGCAGCTTTCTAAGTGTGGGAACAAATATGTTGTTCATATTTTGAGACAGCGAAACTTTCTTGTGACACTCTCACACGAGACAAGCCTATATTTGTAATCGTTGCCAACGCCTATCACCTCAAAAAGATGTTTTAATAAACACGACGGGAGCATTCAGGTGCTGGCTCTGAGTAATTTACAGGGGGTCGCAGAGCAGACACAGACAGAATGAGACGTTTGCTTCATCTGGCAGTTTGTAAGAGGTAACTACTATGAGACTGTGCATGTGGCTGGCAACCTCATCATATAAAACCAACTGTTGCAGAAACCACGTAAGGGTTCATGAATGTAATGATGTAGGCTTTCAGCAGCTGATCAGCTACAGAGTATGGCTCCATCAGAAGCGAAAGGGAAAAATTAAGAATTATAACTCTAGTACGTTCTCTAACATCTAAGTTGTTCTTGAATGTGTTGTGTATTGATGCCACATGTTTACACGTTGACAGCGTAAGTGGAAAGATGGGTGTGCACAGTTATACGCCGAAAGTCTTTTCTACTATATTCGTTACACTATTTATTTCAACACGTATTCTTTTCATTTTTACAATGCCTCGAAAATCTACTATACAAGTATTTTGGGATTAACTACAGCTTAGTGGTTCCCTAGCATGGGGTCCGCTACAAGGACGCAAAGTACTGAAGAAATATTCTACAACATATTTAACATTAAATCAACTAAAATCGAACGAACAGCAGCGGCACAATAAGGAGGTAACCATCCTGGGAATCTTCATACTGGAAGAGAATATCGGCTGTGGGTAATTTTGGATTCGGTTAAATAATTACTTACTTACTTACGTTCCCCCTCTACCGTGAGGTGTAGAGGTCCGGAAGAGAGAGCGCCAGCTATCCTATCGGCTGTCTTCCTCCTGGCCTGGCTCCATTCCAGTCCTCGGTCCTTCAAAGATTGTCTAATGTTGTCCTCCCAGCGGACTCTGGGTCGTCCTCGGGGTCTGGATCCCTGGCTCTTTGTTTCCCATGCTTGTCGTGGTATCCGATCTTCTCCCATTCTGCAGACATGGCCAAACCATCTTAATTGGGACTGTTCTACTTGGGTCTGCAGGGGGTAGGATTTAAGGCCTTGACGTATCGTCTGGTTGCGTACCATGTCTCTTCTTGTTACTTCAACCACCTTCCTCAGATACCTCATTTCTGAGGTTTGGATCTGGCTTTTATGGGTTGTTTAAATAATTACCTTAATTAAATTATTACGAAGTCACATGTAGATGACCTGGATGTAAACACCTTCTTGTTATTTAATAAATGCTCAGTTATATAATATATGCACAATACACATTATGTAAAAGCAATCCTGTATATGTTATTTTTCCTCAGGGGGGCCGCATATTCATAGCATGGACGTTACGGGGGTCGCGATTTACAAAAGGTTGAGAACCGCTGCCATAGCAGATACTACCACAGAGGAATGAAGTGTTAGAGACGTCACTGTACTACGTCACAGCTTTATGTGGTGGTGTGACCGGTTCATTTCCTAAATGCTTTTGCCGTCCTTACCTCAAGAACAGTGTCACGTACCCATTTACAGTTGAGTTGACTGAAGCATAACGTTACTCGGTTTGGAAGCTGGTGGCGTCACTTTGACAAATCAGCGCTTTAACAGCTCTGTCGTTACTCAGAACTTCCTGTTGCACACTTTCTTTGACAGTCATCGTATTATCATGCCAATTGTTGTCTCAATATGATCTGCTGGCCCCTTCTAGTTCCCGGGGGTCTCTTGCACCTTCCGGCAAGTTCGGCGTCAAATATAAAGATTGTGCACTGGGCTGATAACCTCATCATATAAATTAAATTGACACAGTAACCATTACTGCAAGACCATGTGACTTCTTGGTGCAGGCTACATGTGAGCACGTGACTTCTTGGTGCGTGCTAAATGTGAGGGGACCATCTGCGATGGTGGCTGCATGTGACTTCTTGGTGCAGGCTACATGTGAGGGGACCATCTGCTATGGTGGCTGCATGTGACTTCTTGGTGCAAGCTACATGTGAGGGGACTATCTGCGATGGTGGCTGCATGTGACTTCTTGGTGCATGCTACAAGTGAAGGGACCAGCTGCGATGGTGTGTGACAGGGAATGCGTCATTTTAGGAACTATCATTTCTACCAAACAGACCATAACTTGGTTGATAGAAATTAGTTAAAATTTAATCGTAAAATTATAATAGGAACGGACCATAAAAAAAAAGAATAGCGTAGATTACGTTTTATCCAATCGTGAGATGAATAAAGATGAAGCAACGCTGACCTAGATTTGAGCTGAACCGAAGCGAGCTAGCACCGGCCGAGGTTAGTTGCAGAAGAAAGGTCGAAAGTGTCAGACGCACTTTTTATGCTGCCGATTTTTGAGGATTTTTCAAATAATACTAAAGGAGGTTTTTCAATTAGTATTTTCCCAGACCTAGTGTTTTAATATTTGCATTATTTCTGACAAGGAAAGCAGTAAGTAGAGTGACTAAATAACTTATAACCTTTTCATGTCGAAGAGAGATAGCTTTTGCTACCGCAGCACACAGTAAAATGGCTGCAAGTTGTACTTTGATGCAGAATGTAGACTTTGAATAGCCATGTATAAACACTAATAGTTTGGCAGAACATGAAGCTCTTCAAGAAAATGAGAAAATGGATTAATTCTCTGAAGAACTGCTAGTATGCATTTACCGCTAGCTAATAAGGAAAGAAATTTACTAGGAGTTGAATCAGAGTGGTTCATCTGAAGACAGAAGCCTCTGTTGTATTAAAACATAGAACAGAAATGCATTAATGGATACATGAAACGTGCATGCTATTACTCTATACGTTTACCTGTAAAAAGATGATGTAAATAAAAGTTCACGTTGATACCAAAGGCAGGTCGTCTCTCATTTACTTTGCCACTTATTTATGAGAGTAAGAAGGGAACTGCTTTGCTAGTAAAATAATGTTAATGAACCAATACTGCTCTAACCAAATACACCGTAGAGGATCATCCTAGAACCTGGCTGAACCTTAAGTCTGTTAGAGAGAAAGCTCCACCTCTAGCGCCTAAGCTAGTCTATCAACTCGACTCTCTGTACAAACAGCAAACCCCAACTGCCCCGGCCCCGTCACAGGTGGCTGCATGTGATTCTTGGTGCAGGCTACATGTGAGGAGACCAGCTGCGATGGTGGCTGCATGTGACTTCTTGGTGTATGCTACATGTGAGGGGACCATCTGCTATGGTGGCTGCATGTGACTTCTTGGTGCAAGCTACATGTGAGGGGACCAGCTGCGATGGTGGCTGCATGTGACTTGTTGGTGCATGCTACATGTGAGGGGACCATCTGCTATGGTGGCTGCATGTGACTTCTTGGTGCAAGCTACATGTGAGGGGACCAGCTGCTATGGTGGCTGCATGTAACTTCTTGGTGCATGCTAAATGTGAGGGGACCAGCTGCTATGGTGGCTGCATGTGACGTCTTGGTGCAGGCTACATGTGAGGGGACCATCTGTTATGGTGGCTGCATGTGACTTCTTGGTGCAGGCTACATGTGAGGGGACCATCTGCTATGGTGGCTGCATGTGACTTCTTGGTGCATGCTACATGTGAGGGGACCAGCTGCTATGGTGGCTGCATGTGACTTCTTGGTGCATGCTACATGTGAAGGGACCATCTGCTATGGTGGCTGCATGTGACTTCTTGGTGCAAGCTACATGTGAGGGGACCAGCTGCGATGGTGGCTGCATGTGACTTCTTGGTGCAGGCTACATGTGAGGGGACCATCTGCTATGGTAGCTGCATGTGAGTTCTTGGTGCATGCTAAATGTGAGGGGACCAGCTACGATGGTGGCTGGATGTAACGTCTTGGTGCATGCTACATGCTACATGTGAGGGGACCATCTGCTATGGTGGCTGCATGTGACTTCTTGGTGCAAGCTACATGTGAGGGGAGCAGCTGCAATGGTGGCTGCATGTGACTTCTTGGTGCAGGCTACATGTGAGGGGACCATCTGCTATGGTGGCTGCATGTGACTTCTTGGTGCAGGCTAAATGTGAGGGGACCAGCTGCGATGGTGGCTGCATATGACTTCTTGGTGTAGGCTAAATGTGAGGGGACCAGCTGCGATGGTGGCTGCATATGACTTCTTGGTGCAGGCTAAATGTGAGGGGACCATCTGCGATGGTGGCTCAGCGCTCTGTAAGGAGCGCATAGGAAAATGCATATTTCTATCTTATACAGTTCAAGGGTAAAATGAATTTGACTGAACTAGATCTTGAGTGCTCATTGGTACGTGGAAAAAGAACCTTAATCATAATTGTTATCGCCACGTGCTGTTTAATGTCGGCGGGAGAAGACGAGACGCTGGGCCACGTGGGCTTAGTTATGAAAACTGACTGTGTAGACGAGTCAGTTAATCAGGTCTTTGATAGAAGTAAACATAAACATTGAATTCAGCTAGCACCAATGTCTGTTTTATCATTCTAGTTTTCTTTTTCTTACTACTTTTTCTGTTTAATTTTCCTGTCATAATGAAATCATATTTTTCTCTACTTTCACTATCTATCTATCTATCTATCTATCTATCTATCTATCTATCTATCTATCTATCTATCTATCTATCTATCTATCTATCTATCTATCTATCTATCTATCTATCTATCTATCTATCTATCTATCTATCTATCTATCTATCTATCTGTCTGTCTGTCTGTCTGTCTGTCTGTCTGTCTGTCTGTCTGTCTGTCTGTCTGTCTGTCTGTCTGTCTGTCTGTCTGTCTGTCTGTCTGTCTGTCTGTCTGTCTGTCTGTCTGTCGGTCTGTCTGTCTGTCTGTCTGTCTGTCTGTCTGTCTGTCTATCTATCTATCTATCTATCTATCTATCTATCTATCTATCTATCTATCTATCTATCTATCTATCTATCTATCCATCTATCTATCTATCTATCTATCTATCTATCTATCTATCTATCTATCTATCTATCTTGTCACGGATTTGCCTCCCCTGCTATGCAGTAGTGGTCCAACAGTCTTACTTACTTACTTAGTCGTTCCCCTTCTACCGTGAGGTGGTCCAACAGTCAAGAGTATCTAATATGGGCCTTCAAAGGTGTCTACCTTTGCACAAGATTACTCTTGGCAGAGTTGTAGATAGAAGGATAATGATGCTTCTATCTCAAGGGAGTTTTATAAGATATGTCCGAAGTCAAGAACAATGCTGCATTGGCAGGGCAATTGTTAACTTAAATCGGTCCGCTGCCTTTTATGAAGAATTAAGCAATTATTAATTTCAGCTCGTTCAAGCCCCCACCCTGATTTACTCAGTGTAATTCTTCTTATTATGGTATAGCTCTGTTTAGAGTGTATTTAGTAAATTGACTGAGACAAACATGCAGTAAATTCAAAATTATTAAATCAACGTTAAATGTGTATATTTACAAATATCAGATTTAATAGTCATTTAAGTTTTAACAAGGTTTTAAAGAAATGAATAATTATTTATAAAAAAAAGTTTATCATCACTGTTATGATAGGATAGAAATGTGTAAAGGAGATCACTTGGCAGCTTTTATGTGTTACTTATCAGTCAGTGACGGTTATGCTCCGTCTGATGGTTTGGTTCTTGGTAGACAAAAAATCACGCTCGTCGCTGGTCAAGGTTGTAGGGCGCAGCACGTTCCCAGAAGTGTCAGGGAGTGTCTACGAATGTCCTACGTCTCAAAGCTCTGGCCACTTTTCCCTTCTTGTTCCAGAGATAGTACCCTCAACTGGTACCATCAACAACTATGGTAAAAGAAAAGAAGCAAAACGCTCTCCTGAGTATTGCGTTTTCCGACACATAGTTATGTGTCCCTTTCTCCTATTCTACCATCCCATTTACCTCAGACTTTACCCTCGATGAGAACTAAGCTTAATCCCTCGAAAAAAAAACTATCTTTACATGTGAATTGAAAAGCTTTAGATATACTTTACATTCAGTTGAAAAGGTTAATAGTATAGATATAATATGTTTACGTTTACATCTACACTCATTTAAAAGCTTTGAAATGTTCATTAATTTTAAAGTGAATATGTTTACACAGACATTCGCACTGGTTTGAAAGTGTAAATATTATAATTAGAATGTACATCATTTCTTTCATCTTCCCCCCCCTGCTCCATTTCGAACTTGGGACTACCTATGCTTTTTAGTTCTCTTTAAGAAACTAGCAATAAAGCAGTCACCAGCCCTTGCAGTGGTGGTTCATGAATTCATCATTCTATTTGCTGATGTTGCCAGCCTCAAATGACTTGGCCATTCACTAGCACTTTTCACATATTAATATTCACATGGCAATATATACATAATTAGTTCACATGTTAGTAATGAAAAATATAAAATGTAAAAAGTACAACTTACGCCAATCTTGGCTCACAGACTGTTCGCTCAGAGAAGTAGGTTTAAGGCACTGGCAGATGCCTTTTTCACGTCTTGGGGGTCGTTGTGTTAGCACTAAACTCCCACTATGAAACCGTGTTTCAGTTTCCTCAGACGCAGGTCTTCCTTATTAAAATGGTTGTCCTGGGTTCTTTAAGTCATTCAAGATGTTTCACAAAGTCCGGTCTGATAAAGAGAATTCTGAATTCTAACCCTGGCAGTCTGGTTTCGTCTTGGCAAGCCATCCTCACAGTGAACTTTCACAGCGTCTTAAAACTGTAAAAAGGTCAGGTTATATTGCCTGTTCTCCCCTGCATTTGTTTTGTTACAATACTAAGAAAGCTCCAATTGTTTCAAACATGCGTGTTGCATGGGGTATTATCAAAATTATTTCTGCCTGAAATAATATGCGTGATGCAAAAGGTCACGTCTCCCATATATGGAATGAAAACATCCGATCCTCTCTCGGCCATGTCTACAAATAACTTATTATTACTTTAATATAAAGTATTGTCTTTGTATCAAGGTGTCTGTGACTTGACCGATCCACTTTATTCTAATTCTTTTTAAATATAATCGCTCAACGTGGGTTTCTCCCAGACTTCCTAATTAACATGTAAGTGAAGTACGTGTAAGCCAGGCCTCTTTCGCTATCTGTCTTCTTTTCTAGTTTAGCCACGCCTACCTGTCTTTGTTTCAAGCACTATTGATACAGCTATTCATATCTCTAACTGTCTTCCTTTCAAAAGAGGCGGCCACCGGCTGTCAGGTTACGACGTCTTTGAAGTTCCAGAAAGAGAGCCGAGATCTGAAACCTCTGATTAACACCTGGTAATAGAGCGGACGAAGACCGTTTACGCGGAGAATAAATTTCTTGCTGAAGCGGCAATACGGTCGGCATAAGTGTCAAATTTAGCTTTGATTCAGGAATTGGCCGAAGAATTCGCTCGAGGTGCGATTTTTGGCCAGACATTGGCGAGATTGAACCAGTTTAATATATATAGAGACCTCTTAAAAATTCAGTAATCAGTGGCGCCAGAGATTTTGAAGAAAGTACCTAGCTCGCATATGAGAGCCAAACTACAATTTTTGGATTACTTATATACGTGGAGATTAATTCATTTCTCTGTGCTGCGGTAATAATATATTAGAGTTTTGAGTGATTTTATTGTTGAAGTTCTCCATTATATTAAACTGGATTTTGTGTTAACTCTTTAAGCCCCAAGAGCAAGTATACTGTACTTCCCGCTAGACCCATTTGGCCCAATCAACAGTATACTGGCGTTCGTATCTCTTGATCCTTTCTAGGGCTGTTTTCTAATTTTGACAACTCAAAAACGCTATTTTCTTAAAGTATAGTCATCCATTATGGACTTTTGTTATTTATGAATATGAACATTTAAAAAAAAATTATTTCCAAACAATAAAAACATACTGGTATGGCCATTTTTGTTTGGGCCAAACCCACCTTTTTGCTTGGGACTGAATAACGTATTAAATAAACTTATAGCTATATTTCTCCAGCCGTAACGTAATTTAATTTCTTGTTATTCCCCCAGTAAGAGAGACTTAAATAATTATAAGACGCTTGGTGATTAATATTGTCGAGATACCATATATTTCTATTTTCACCATGTGTAAATGTGAAGTGACTAGGGTTCATAGCTAGTGCTAAAGCAATATATTAGCTAGACACTCGTGGTGTTTTTTAAAATATAATTAAATACCGGAGTGGTTTATAGGTCTTACCTGAACGTGTGTGTTAGGATATGATTATAGTATGATTTCATGTTTATCTTCCTTTTCTATAGGCTGGTCATACCATTGCAATCCAGCGGTTTTTAGAGTTTTTTTGGGGGTCTTATGTCTTCTGGCATGACGGTCCATTGTTACTAAACATCCAGACAAATGTTGGGGAAATCTGATGTTTGTGACCCGGTGCGGTTCACCTTCTCCCTCCATGAGAGTGGTTAAATAAACAGAAACTACAATTTAAATTTTAAATGTTAACGGTAACGGGACTATACCAGAAGATTTTTCCATCTAGACACATATATAAATACTACTGTCCTGATGTAGCAGAACTTACAGCACTATTATTTTAAAACCTTTTGACAGTAAAGTTTTCCTACCACGGAATTATACAGAGAGAATTCACGGGTCATACTCGGTTATTTCTTTCTGAGAACAGCCCAGGAGTAACATTCTGTTTAATACACATTTCATTACGCAGAGAGAGTCACAGCCACTGGAGGCTAGACCCACCCCAGAGAATTATATTAACTTATAAATTTCCATGACAGTGCCACTACATAGAAAAACAATCAACGTACCAATTCAGCGTTTCCCGAACAATAGCAGTTGCATAAACGGAGAGTCTGGGGCTGAACTGGACAAATACTGGACTCAAATTAGTCTTAAATACCTGTTTGATTAATTCCATGGAATGTATGCAGCGTCGACAGAGGGGTAAGCAAATCTGATAGTGAGCTCACTGTATGTGTGTACTGTGTGAACGGAACGGAAGAATTTATTTTCTTAAGTTACCACTAATTTACCATTCTTCTTGTATTTTATCTCTCACTAATCTGAGTGTCCCCAGGACAGGTTACATTAAGGACTTATTCTTTACCCATCCTGAAATACCCCTACCCCCATTGTTAATTATTTTGATCTTTTGGGTAAATTACCTCTGTCGGGATCTTTCCTAGTTTCCCTATACCAGAGAGGTGGACTATTAGATTTTATTTTAATTTCTCTTATGTAACTAAAATTTATTGATGTAATGTTTTTTTCTTGTCGTTTTGATATTTCTAGTGAAAAATAAACTTAATAAACCTTAAGCCCTAGTGTTGGTCAAAAACCCCTGCCATATATGTGATCCATAGTTTATGTATGTTTTCATGTCTGTACGTATTTCTGTCACAAATTGTGGGTACGTGAGGATAGTGTAAATGGAATCTGTATCAAGTGAGAAAGCGCGTCTACTTTAAATAGAGTCGTAAAAGATAGGCGGGATTAGAGCAATTACTCAATCCAAGACTGTTCTTTCTCTTACACCAGTTCTCCTCGTGGAACAGGAACTATTTCTTTCACTTCCTCTCACTAGTTTTTACTATCCCCTCTACTAGAAAGGGACCATAATTACCTCAGTCCTATCTTATCAAAATGTACGACAATGTCATGCATGTCTGTCTAAAATGCGTCGCACAGACGAGTAATCTCGTTATCTGTCGCTTGAGCACACACAATCCGTCTCTTTACCATCTTGACAAAGAACGAACCCTGGCCTTATCAGCGATTAAACAAATGCGCTATGCGATTTCGGTGTTAATCTGTAATCTGATGTCGGCCACACCCGAGATTAACCAACATGGTTGTCGATTAATTATTATCTCAGCCGGTCCTTGCAAAGCAGGGAGAAACGGATAACCAATCAGACATGACGACTTATCAGTGAGAGGAGTGTAAGAATGTTGAAAATACAAAATATCTGCTACATAGCTAAGAAAGAAAACAGTGGCGACCTGGAAATTCCAGGTAATCGGTCCTCACTTCAATTGAAAATGGGTACTGCCGTATTGGAGGAGAGATCGAGAAGAGGTCCCCCCAAATCCATCTTGTCACATATCTATCTATCTATCTATCTATCTATCTATCTATCTATCTATCTATCTATCTATCTATCTATCTATCTATCTATCTATCTATCTATCTATCTATCTATCTATCTATCTATCTATCTATCTATCTGTCTGTCTGTCTGTCTGTCTGTCTGTCTGTCTGTCTGTCTGTCTGTCTGTCTGTCTGTCTGTCTGTCTGTCTGCCTGCCTGCCTGCCTGCCTGCCTGCCTGCCTGCCTGCCTGCCTGCCTGCCTGCCTGCCTGCCTGCCGGCCGGCCGGCCGGCCGGCCGGTCGGTCGGTCGGTCGGTCGGTCCGTCTGTCTGTCTGTCTGTCTGTCTGTCTGTCTGTCTGTCTGATAGTCAATCAGCCTACCATGATTTCAAAAACTTTATCCACAACAATTGACCACATCTATGTTACCTGAAACATCAGACGACGGAACATGCAAAGACATCAACAACAGAATTAATAAAGCGAGAACAGCCTTTGCTAGTCTACAGAACATCTAGAAGTCCTCTAAATACAGCACAAACACCAAATTAAGATTAAATGAGAGCTGTGTATTTCTGTGATTCTCTATGCTGCGGAATGCTGGAGGGTAAGAGAAAAGGAAATGTACTCTTCTCCTTCTTTAAGTACCATGCCTAGTGGCGTAGGAGATCGTGTCTCTCCACAACTTCCTGTCTCCAGTGCAATTTATCAGTTCTGTGGTTGACTTATTTCCATGCCACGATGTCAAACTTCCAGTATTTACCCTCTTTGTTTTCCTCTATCTCTTTCTTCTTCAATCTTACTTGTTGATACGATATATTCAAGCTTTCCTGTTCTTATAACATGCCCAACAGAAAGAAGATTGCTTCTTTCTAACTTGTGAAAGAAGTTTCCTTTGTGCATTGGCCTCTTTCAGGACATCCACATTACTCTTTTTGGCTGTCCATGGTATTTTTAACATTCTTCTGTAAAACCACATCTCTCTCGCCTCTAGTCCTTTCCCTACTGTCGTGAAACATTCTAAATCCACATATCTAAATTAAAAAGTAAATGTAAAGCCTAACGAATTAATTCAATCAAAGGAAAGAAGAATGGTAAAAGAACAGTGCGGTCACAATAGCGTACGCCTGTGTTATAGAACGTCATACTAGCTAAACAAGAAATCCCCTTTTTCTACTTCGTCTGCATAATTGTAACGCTTTCACGTTTGCTAGTAAAGCCTACTGCATCAAATACACCCGTTTCTAAAAATAAAACTAGTACTATATTTCTTGTACGACCTTGAGAGAGACACTGCGTAATGATCTAGATTTAATATTCCATTAATGCTACCCCACGCGAAAGGCATGCAGGCTTGCTTTTTTTCAAATAAACAGTGACAAAAAACACTACCAATACGAGGTTAGGTTTTAAAAAACATGGTTAATGCTTATTAGGAAACATGACACAATACTGTTTTACGTCTGAAATCCTGACATTAGCCTGACAGTACAGAAGACACCCCATCGTATAGAAGTGAGCGGGTGGTAGAAGAAAATACATATTTTGAACGCAGCCACTTAGCTCCATTAAACTTATATATTTGGGTGCCTTAGGACTTGCTGAAAAAGAATATGTTAGGTGTTAAGCAAATAGTCAAATAATTAACAAATTATAGCCAAAATATTATAGTGGTGTTGTCTGACAACACAGGATCATATTTGCTCATAATGGCGTGTTTTGACACTGCTTTAGAGGAAATGAGGCCACCACGTTAAATCCGATTTGATTGGCTAGAATAATATGTAAGGCGAAACATGATTAGTCGATGGCAAATACTATTTTTGGTTGTTAATGGCAACGATAGGAAGGGTACTTTTTTTCAAAAGCTTTTGTAAACATGGTCTCATTGGCTAGACCATTTAATATAGTCAATTAGGAGCGTCTGTTCAGTGCCACTTTTTGAAATAAACTTTATAGAAGCAAGTGCGTTGAGAACCAGTTCATATTTTTCTAATAAAAGCCTGGGACAGAAGCAGATCGGAATTGTGCCATAACTCAACGCCAGTCAACGTATTTGTTTAATATTTCCTTGAATTGTGGTAAGCTAGACATATTTGATATCTTTTTGATGAAAATTGAATGTGAATTGATAAATTTATGTCTGTATGTGTGTGGTTCAGTAACAAACATGAGGCAAAGCCTAGATATTGCTCTATCATGAAAAAAAAACTTGTCGGAGAGGAGTATAACTGCATGGGATTGCCAAATAGTACTATGACACCTATCTTATTGAATAGAGGGAAATAATGCTGGAATTGCAGAGGCGTTGTAACCATTAGGGAGAGGAATACTGGTGTATATTGTTACATGAGAAGCTAGCAGTTGGCCTACCGCGCTGAACTCGGTGTTTGTTATGTATTGTGCTTCAGTGTGGAAATAAATTATAAATTAGTTCTGAAGTAGGAGGTACAACCTTCTTGTTTCAGGGACCGTGGTACTAAAATATTAAAGCAGCACCTGGTCTGAGTTGTGCTGAATCCAGAGGCTGGTAGCATACTCCTTGGTCAAGACATCGACCAGTGTTGTTTCTCAAGAACACGGTGAAGCAAGCGAGCAGTGGAGACTGTTTCCTGCCGCCCACACAGAAGTTAAGATTTCGTGGCCAGAGCAGCTCAATCTTGTGTATACCCCCCTCTAAAAGTGACTTTACATTAAATCAAGAGGGACATTTATTTGTTTCAAATAAAAAGAAACTGTGAACCTTTCCAATATTATTTCCACCAGAAACAAACACTTGAAGTCATGATGACAAACAACAACCTAGCTTGAAAAGCCAGTATTATCTCATAGTACTACATCACTACTTACACACATATTGTAATAATAATATATGTCAATACAAAGATCCTATCTATAAATTGTGTACATACAACTTGTGATTTCATTTGATTGTGATTCCTGGTTCACTTTGTAGTTGAATCAGGATATCTATTATTGAAAGGAATTAATACATATTTTAAAAGTTACACTTGACTTATTAAGATAGTCTTATAGAGTGTTCTATGTATGTGAGTGTCACAGTGTTGTAAAGTATTGTGGATTAAATTAAATTGTTTATCTGTCTGTTGGTTGTTGTAAACATACACTTCATCACTATCATAACCCTAGACATTCAACGTAGTCACCACAATATTCTAGAATAAGTCTGACTGAGGTCTAAATGTGGTAGCAAAGTAAGGTCATCTGTAATACACCACACTTATTAGATACAGATACCTTCACAGCTGATCTCAGTCAGTACAATAAGTCCCCTATAAATATTTATATCATCCCCATAAGCGCATACATGCATACACTAGATGTGAACCAACAAAGAATGAGAAGTCAGTGATCGACTATGCCATTGTTCGGAGAAGCTCATTTAGATATGTCCGAGATGCAAGAGTCTGGAGAGGGCCAGAGATTGGAAGTGATCACTACCTGCTAACAATCAAACGAACAACTGAAAGAGTTGCTCAGCCTAGGAACTGCCCAACATCACGCAAGAAACCAAGTAAACGAGCAGGAGAAATGAGCATTAGGACCTACAAGCTGAGAGAGCCAGAAATTAAGACCAGATATCAGGGGCTTATTGCTACAGCAGTGAGCAACACAGAAGAACGACATGATGACTTGGAAACCCTCTGGAATAAATTCAAGGATATCATAAAGACAGCTGCTGCAGAAGCATGCGGTGAAGTCCGACTTGGGAACCAGAGAAAGAGGACACCTTGGTGGACAGAGGAAGTCAAAGAGAAAATAAGAGAGAAGAAAATGGCATGGAAACAATACTTAGGAGCTAAAAACACAACAGGACAAATGGAAAAATATAGAGAATATGTGACACTCAAAACAGAAGCAAAGAACAAAGTGCTAGCAGCAAAACAGAAGTCCTGGGAAGAATTTGGAGAAAAGCTAGAAAAAGATGCACAAGAAAACCAGAAATTGTTCTATAAGACCCTAAAGAACATGAGGAAAGAAAAACAATGTCCTCTCAAATTTATAAAGGACAAGCAAGGCAAATTGCTTACTGCCCCGAAGGAAGTAATGGAAAGATGGAAAGAATATTTCTCAGAACTCCTGGATGGTGAGCATGATGAAGCATCAGAAATGATAACCACTGACACAGAAGAGGAAACCAATGATGGTGAAGATGACATAAAGATGGAAGAACTGAGGGCAGCACTAGAGAAAATCAAGATGGACAAAGCAGCAGGGCATGATGGTATAACACTAGAAATGGTTAAGTACATGGGAGCATCAGGCGACCTACTACTCTTAAAGGTCCTACAGGCAGCATGGTGCAACAAGACCATACCAAAGGATTGGGAGATTGCCATCATAACACCAATTTTCAAAAAGGGTGACAATCGACAATGTGGAAACCATAGAGGCATATCCCTTCTCAGTGTCCCTGGTAAAATCTACTCTAGAATCCTAGAGCAGAGACTCCGACGCCTAGCTGAGCCACAATTGGATGAGGTCCAGTGCGGATTCCGAGCAAACCGAAGTACTCAAGACCTAATCTTCACACTCAGACAGCTGAGTGAAAAGGCCCTTGAGTATAAGAGTGAGATCCATCTTTGTTTCATAGATCTGGAAAAGGCGTTTGACAGGGTCCTCTGGAGCAAACTTTGGGACTGTTTGGGAAGGAAGAATATTCCAGCACCTCTGATTCATGCTATACAGAGCTTCTACAAGTCTTGCAGAAATTATGTGAGGACAGCAAACCATAAATCAGAAGAGTTCAGGACCACCACTGGTGTAAGACAAGGTGATATCCTATCACCTTACCTCTTCATACTCCTTATGGACGATGTCATCAAGGCATGTAAGGAGAGAACAAGAAAGTATTCAGTGGGGTACTGGAAGATGAGACAGGTCTATATTTCGGAGCTGGCATTTGCTGATGATGTTGCCCTGATTGCTAAATCAGAGGCACATCTCCAATCCAACCTGCAAGTCTGGAAGGAAGTGCTGGAGAAGAGAGGGATGGTCATAAGCAGCTCTAAAACAAAATCCATGGTGATATCACGAGAAGAAAGAAAACATCAGATTAAGTTGGGAGAACAGGTCCTGGAGCAGGTCGACCACTTTAAATATCTCGGAGCTATTATAGACCAAAAGGGAGGCATCAAAGAAGAGTTGGCCACTCGAAAAGCAGCGGCTGGGAGACTTTTTCAGGCCATAAATCGTGGATTCCTCAGCAAGAAAGAGGTGGGTAAGAAAACGAAGATGGCTGTATACCGCTCCACCTATGTCCCAGTCTTGACATATGGATGCGAGTCGTGGGCAATGACTACAACCCACAAAAGCCAGATCCAAACCTCAGAAATGAGGTATCTGAGGAAAGTGGTTGAAGTAACAAGAAGAGACATGGTCCGCAACCAGACGATCCGTCAAGGCCTAAAATCCCATCCGCTGCAGACCCAAATAGAACAGTCCCAACTAAGATAGTTTGGCCATGTCTGCAGAATGGGAGAAGATCGGCTACCACGACAAGCATGGGAAACAAAGAGCCAGGGATCCAGACCTCCAGGACGACCCAGAGTCCGCTGGGAGGACAACATTAGACAATCTTTGAAGGACCGAGGACTAGAATGGAACCAGGCCAGGAAGAAGACAGCTGATAGAATGGTCTGGCGCTCTCTCTTCCAAACCTCTACACCTCACGGTAGAAGGGGAACGACTAAGTAAGTAAGTAAGCTATTAAGACTAAACCATCAGCGTATCTCATGTTGTTTACATTACGTCTGCATTACGTCTGGCATGACCTCTAGAGATCTCATTATACGTTCACTGTACTGACTGAACAGATCCGGTGACAGCACACATCCCTGCCTGACACCCATTTTTGCTTGAAGAAACGTTCCTATTTGGCTGCTAATTTTTACAGCACCTGTTTGTTGCCAGTAAATGATCTTTATTATCCTCAAATCTTTACCATCAATGTTGATGCCTTCTAATAATATGATAATTTCCTCATGTTTCACCAGTTTCACTAGGGGGGTGCGGACCGCACCGGGTGACACCATCAGAGGGGGTGACACCAAAATGACTGTCTATAAAACATGTGTGCAGTGTTTTAGCAGAAATTTATTATTTTTTTATAAAAATATCCCTGTAGTTAGTTATAACCACAAAAACATTATTCGTAATCCCAGCTTACATGTACTGTATCAATATACCTACGTTTTTACTTCGAATTATATTGTTTTCTTACCGAATCTTCACTTTAACCACATGAAACTATGTAAATGTAAATACATTTAGGCTGTGCGTATGATATTGTAATTTAAAGGTGTAATTTTAATTTTGCTAGTTGTTTATGTCACTACTATTGCCATTACATTCAGTGATATACAGGAATTATGATTTACGAGTAACATTAGTATAAAAAACATTACTAAGGATTTTGTATGGTTGTGGCAGATTATGATAATTGATTTCATATATCTATTTTCTTTATCTTCATTTTTCTTTTTACCTAGCTTCACCTACGCCTGTTGGGTTAACATAAAACCTCCTATTACTCAGAAATCTGTCCCTCTTTTCTCATTTAGCACGCATTGTATTGCGGTTCGCTAAATTCTTTGATGAGAGTCTACCAGAGACATATTAGCTAACGTGAGCTGTAATTCTAACACCAGCGCCAGAGATCAAATCGTTGTAGAGATCAGACAGCGACTAGATTTGAATAAATTTGAGTAGATATTGGGAACCTAAATGAGAAATCTTTTTTACCTTTCCCTGAATCCGTTCGTTCGATAAGTAATTAAACACGGCGAATCGAAAGATCTAAAGACACTGCTTGCTTGAATACGAGTAGAGAGACGAAGGAAACTCACACTGATTAGCGCATTGCCAATGTCTGATCTAAGCGAGAACGAAGATCCTGGGTTTTCGGCTTTGAATTACGTATAAGCCGAAAACTGAGCGTATAATTTCCCGTAGGTGACAACATCTGATAGGGTCTGGTTTAATTAACTATCTCCTTTCATCTTTGTGGTAAAGTGGGATGATATAAATATTTATAGGGGACTTAGTGTACTGACTGAGATCAGCTGTGAAGGTATCTGTATCTAATAGGTGTAGTGTTTTACAGATAACCTTACTTGCTACCACATTATAACTCAGTCAGAATTATTCTGGAATATTGTGATGACTACGTTAAATGTCTAGGGTATGTATATGATGAAGTGTAAGTCACAACAACAACAGACAGATAAACAATTTAATTTATTCCACCACACTTGACAACACTGTGACACTCACACACATTTAACACTCTATAAGACTATCTTAAATGAGGCACTGGTAAAGTTTCAAATATAAATATGTATTAGTTACTTTCACTAATATATGTGTCCTGATTCAAATACAAAGTGAACCAGGAATCACAATCAATTTTAATTACAATTTATATGTACAGAATGTATCAATATGAACCTTGTAATGACATATTTTATTAATATTATCCTATGTGTCAGTTGTGTAGTGGTAATATGAGGTAATACTGGTTTTGTTTTTTCAAGCTATGTTGTTATTTGTCATCATGACTTCAAGTGTTTGTTTATCTTGGAAATAATATGGGGAAAAGTTCACAGTTCCTATCAATTTAAACACTGTATTTTCCCTCTGTTTTATTATAAAGTCAGATTTTGAGGGGGGGCATAATGTTGAGCTCCTCTGGCCACAGACGCTTATCTTTCGTGATGGCGGCAGGAAAAGATTCCTCTGCTCGATAGCCTCCCTGTGTTCTGGAGACACCTCACTTGTCACTATCTGGACCCAGGAGTATGCTGTCAGCCTCTAGGTTCAGCAAAGCTCCGACCAGGTGCTGCTCAATAACTTTAGGACCACGGTCCCTGAAACAAGAAGGTTGTACCTCCTATTTCATAACTAATTTATAATAAATTTCCAGACTGAACACAATACATAACAAACACTGAGTTCAGAGCGGTAGGCCAACTGCTATCTTCATCTGAAACAATTTTCACCAGTATACTCCTCCCTAATGGTTACTACGCCTCTGCAATTCCAGCATTATTTCTTTCTAGTCAATAAGATAGGTGTCAGTGTACTGTTTGGCAATTCCATGTAGTTTTACTTTCCTCCGACACCTTCTGTTCAGGTTGGAGCACTATATAGGCTTTACCTCATGTTCGCTACTGAACCACACATATATACAGACATAAATTATCAATTTACATTCAATTTTCATTAAAAAGATATCAAATATTTCAAGCTTACCACAATTCATGGAATAATACACAGTTACGTTGACTGGCAATGAATATAGCACAATTTCGATCTGCCGATGTCCCAGGCTTTTATTTAGAAAAATATGCACTGGCGCTCAACGCACTGGTTCTTTAGTAAGTTTATTTGAAAATGTGGTGCTGACCTGACGCCTCTGATTGACTATATTGGCGGGTCTAACCAATCGTGCCATGTTTACACAGCTTTTCAAAAAAAAGTACCCTTACTCACGTTTCCCTAACAACAAAGAATCAATATTTATAGCCCGACTAATCGTGTTTAGCCTTACATTTACTTTCCGCCAATCAAATAGGAGGTAACATGGGGACCTATTTCCCGTACAATGGTGGTGTGAAAATCTGCCACTGAGCGATTCTGATTTTGGTGTTGTCTGACATCCCTCACTATTTCTTTTGGCTATAATTTGTTAATTCCTAGACTATTTGCGTAACGTTTAACATATTCTTTGTCAGCAAGTCCTAAGGAACCCAAATATATAAATTTAATGGGGCTAAGGGGCTGCGTTCAAAATATGCATTTTCTTCTACCTCCTGTTCACTTCGAATACGATGTGGTGTCTGGGTACTGTAATGTTTTCAAACGTAAACCAGTATAATGTCATGTTTCCTAATAAGCGTTTTGTAAGTTTTTAAAACCTAACTCGTATGGGTAGTGTTTTTTATCACTGTCGATTTGAAAAAAAGCTAGTGCTTGTGGCCTTACACGCGTGATGGTAGTAATTGTGTATCGCGAGACTGTGGTAGTATTGCCTGCGTTCCGGCTTTCAGCCTCTCCCTTTCTTTCTATCCTTAGTCCATCTGTCTTTCGTTTATGGTAACTTAGTGTATAAAATGACATGAATGGAATATTAAATATAGGTCAGCTTGCGTATCTCAAGGTTTTTCTATATATACCACAGAAATCTAACTAAATTCATCCAGTACCTCACAGATTTCTCTAGACAGCTAGCTTCGATTCTAGAATAATGTGTATTAAGTGAATTTCTTAGTAGTCGTTGGAGAAAAGTTTTAGTAGTTCGGTGTTGAGGTAAATACTATACTAGTCGTTTGAGTGATTTAATCTTTTTAAATCGTCAATTACATTTTACTAGTTATTTTCTGTGCAGAGTGATTTACTAGTTAGGTCCGTTATATTATTTCTCTAAAGTTTTACTGTGTTACAGTGGATAGCAGAACAAATAAATATTTCTAGCTAAACTCTTCAAGCAATAATAAAAATGTATTAACTGCTAGTAACCAGTCAGATAATATTTTAACCAACTAAGTAAATGCTAATTTCCGATGATTGATTCTTTTTAAATGACTAGAATTTATTTCACGGAAGTTTTTTTTAAACGATGAGATTAGCTCTGAGCTTATAGTTTCTAATTTAAGTTAAATAACCGAAGTGGATAATATATCCTATGTTACGCGGGGTAAGGATAGGATTGTAAATTATACTATATTATGTTAAGTATTTATATCTTTCTCTTTATACAGTATTTGGGTCAAACCCTAAACCTTACCAGCGGCTTCCATTCCATATGAAACTGGAAATAAACTTTATCAAAGAACATTCTGATATAATATCGGGGTTTTTCAAGGTGACTTGTCTGGTCTCGTGGTACACCCAGAAAGAGACAGAGTACCAACCCAAATAATATTAAGAATAAATGATAACTGGACTTATAGAATATCCAGATTTCTTTGCCCAATTTCATAAACATTCAGCCTGTTGTGGCTACCAAATCAAACATTGACATTACCTGTATAACGACCATGTGTTGTGAAGAAAATCGATCCTGAACCGATCTGTTTACCTGACTTTTGATGTAACGATTGAAGATTCCAAGCTAATGTACACTGTGACATTTATATCTCTTAATTATTTTACTACCTGGACAAAAATTGAAGTGACCTTTATCAGCATCCTACTTACAATAGTGAATCAAGCGTTTCCCATCATTTGATTAATTAGTCGTAGGAGAAACTGGGGCTTGATTTGCCAAACAACCAACCGTGGATGGGCTGTGGGTGCCAGTAACAAGTGTTCCAGATGTAGTGAAAGCACCTTTGTAGCTAAGAGAGACTGAATTTGTGATCACAGGTTTGTCAGAGCGAGAGAAAGCGGGGGAAGAATAATTCTATTTGGATATAACCCATGTACTTATTTTGTATTTGCTTAGCAAAACTTGCTAAAGCTGCTCCTTTATTTCACTGCAGAATAGATTAACTTATAACTCTGTTCTTTACTGTAGAGGGAATTTTAGACCATAGCGTAAAAACCTTTGACTCTTTCGGGGGTTAATAACTTTGCTCTAATGGGATCTTGTCTCAACAGAGGGAGGGAGGATAAAACCTATGAGTCTAACGCTTTAATTAACTCAGTAACCTATGTTCATTGTATTTGATTTTGATATTCAAAGATATTGTTGTGTTGTAGTTTCTTTATGATAAATAAAATTTACATAAACTTTATTTACATGTGTCGGTCAGCTTGTCACAAAAGATCCCAATTCCATAGATATAGGTTTCTCGTATGTGCGTCTAATTGTCGTCACGTATCTGTGTGTGTATAGAAGTGAGTGGTTGAATATATATCTATATATTTATAGGGAAACTGTCTGATCTACAAATCTCAGTCGTAATCGATAGGCTGGATTGATTATCTCTCAAAAATCCAGGGACAGATTTTACCTTTCACCATTTCACTTGTGAAAAAAATCTATTTCTTTACCTGATTTCTCACTGAGCTATCACCTGTTCTAGTCCTATTCAAGTTGGGCCAAAATTGATCTTAATTACCCTATCGAAAATATACGACAATGGTCTGGTACGGGAAGAGGTCCAAGGGGGTGACACCATGAGTCGCCGCACTGGGTGACACCAACCCTATTGACGCCACTGTGTTTCACTTTGTCAAATGTCTTGGTGTAATCTATAATGCATATGTACATATCAGTTTTTACTTCTATAGCTCTTTCTACTAATGTTCTTATAATATATATATATATATTTTTTTTCTCCAACGAGCGGCACTCGAGCTTTCCAGCTCTTTCGGCCCAATGACATGTCATTGCGAGGCTGGGGGGTCAGTGGACTTTCCTTCCAACACGGGATTTATGTGCAGGAGCCGTTCAGGTTATTCAGTCAAATTTCCGGTCGTAAACATTCCTTCATACTTCTTCTTCTTCCTTCTTCCTCGTTCGCCTTCAGACTTCCACATTTATGATTATTAGAATATTCCTTCATACGATATATATATATATGTGTGTGTGTGTGTGTGTGTGTGAGTGTGTGTGTGCGTGCGTGCGTGCGTGTGTGCGTGTGTGTGTGTGTGTGTGTCAGTCATTGCTTGTGTCTTTACCTTCTACAAATCCACACTGTTCAACGCCGATTTCTGGTTTAGTTTTATTTCTCACTCTTCTCAAGATATTTCGTAATAATATTTTGGTCACATGACTCATATGACTAATGGCGCGATGTTCTTCACATTCCATGGTTCCAGGTTTCTTTGGCAAAACTATGAATATGGATTTTAGCAGATCATCAGCTATTTAACCACTGTTGTAGATGTCATTTAGGAGTTTTGTTATCGCTTCTATACTAATTCTCCCAAAGCTTCCATTTCCTCTACTGTTATTTTATCTGATCCAGGAGCTTTACTTTTCTTAATGCGACGCATGGCATCCTCTACCTCTGTCACAAGTATTAGTGGTCCTTCACAACTGTCCTGGACGTTAAATCTGGTCTTTCATCATCATACAGCTCCTGTATGCATTCTGTCCACCTTTCTGTTATGTTCTCATAACCCATTAACAATGTTTCTTCTTTTGATTTCAAACAGCCAGGGGCTGTTTGTGTCCTTCTGCATGTTAACTCATTTATTTGCGTGTACATGGATTTTATATCTTTTCTATGCTGCACTTCAAGCTCTCTGGACTTCTGGCTTAGCCATGCTTCTTTTGCTGTTTTACATTTGTTTACTATTTCCTAATTTAGTCTGTTATATTCGTCTTCGTCTCGCTTCTTCTTCCTTCTTCCATCCATCAGTTTTAAAATTTCATGTGTTATCCATTTCTTCTTTGCAGACCTCTTTAATTATTGTACGTTTTCTTTTGATGTTTGATATATTGATTCCTTTAACATTTCCCGCTGTTCATCTATACTCTGTATTTTTTCTATTGCATTGCACCTATTCTGTATTGCAATGTTGTACCTTTCACTCATTTCTTTATCTGATTTAAGTAAGGCTAAGTCTAACGACTTTTTTAAAGCTTGCTTTACTTTCTTCAAGTTTTCCTATGACTGGTACATGATCGCTGTTGCAGTCTGCTCCTGACCTTGTTTTCCAAGATTTCAAACTGTTTATAAATCACCTGCACAGTAGTATGTTGTCAGTCTGTTTATGAACATTGTTTCCTGGACTTTTCCACGTCCAAAGGCGTCTAGGACGCTGTTAATACCAGGTGTTTCCTACCACCATATCATGCGTTCGTGCCCACTCTATCAGTCTGTCACCTAATTCATTCCTTTCTCCTAGGCCATAACCATCAGTCACATCATCAACTGTTTTCATTTCCAACCTTTACATTGAAGTCTCCAAATATAACAGTTGTCTCATGAGATTTATACTGAGTCATTGCCGTATCAAGTTCACTGTAAAATGTGTCAATATCTTCTTCTATACTGTCTGCTGTTGGGGCATATATTTGTATAAAATTGATATCAATTGGCCTGCTACTCAATTTAACTAACAGGACTCGATCTAATATTGCCCAAAAACGCTTTACTGTTCATGCCCTTTCTGCATCTAATATTATGCCTACTCCTCTTGGGGCTGGTTGCTCAATAAGGGACTGGGTACGGCACCATTTCTATTTATATGTGACCGGTGGGGTGAGGTGTCATGGCACCATTTCTACTTATATGTGACAGTGTATGTATTATTCATAGTTTTCCTTTTTACTCTGCTTGTATACTCCAAGTTAAATCTTGACTGGCTTAAAGTCCGCCAGAGGTATTTCTTTCTTGGTTTTAATCTATTTGATCCCAGGTTTGTTCGTTCCTCTTATAAGATGTTATGATAGGAGATAATAGTGGTGATGGTGTATCAAACTGGTACACATACATTTAACCTATCCAACTGTTAAGCAATCCATCAACAGCCTTGACAATTAAAATGAAGTTTATTGGAAGCAGAACGGTTCAAGATCAACAGGCAAATATTTCAACAATGTTTCATCTATTTACATCAAAAGCATACTTTTCATCATGCATGATAAATCTTCCCTTCTTAACTTCTATCCAAGGTGGTTTGTACAATTCCTCAACAGTTTCAAATATTCTCTAAGTCCTTGGCGTGTATTATTTCATAGTTGGTCACTTCGTATGTAGGACTCTCTACGGTATTTATTTCTTCCTTTAGCAGCTTCATTAGTATCAAATATCAGGGACTTATCACGAAAAATCGAGCTGAAAAAGAAATACAGTTCCTTGGAACGTACTTACGTGGATGAACCACTAAGATATAATCTGAATGCACAGA
Source organism: Oreohelix idahoensis (assembly GCA_024509875.1). Classification (NCBI taxonomy): domain Eukaryota; kingdom Metazoa; phylum Mollusca; class Gastropoda; order Stylommatophora; family Oreohelicidae; genus Oreohelix; species Oreohelix idahoensis. The sequence goes on along the minus strand of JAMPIV010018405.1, from coordinate 113,842 downwards.
TTTTCACAATAAAGGAAATCTCTTCCTGCAAACTGCATAAATATTGAAGAGTATGGAAATGCACTAAGTTTCTTGTTGAATACCTCAACGTAGGAGCAAGACTTGTGTGTCAGACCGGAGATACATATCTTCGCATGGTCACAAACACGTCTTAATGCAATGCTCAATTCCGTACAACTAACTTTCAGAAAATTATCTTTGAGCCGGTTTAGTAGTGCGCGTAGCTGGCCACTTTTTATTGGTCAAAGTTATATTTTGTTAATTGTCTTACTGGTCATTCCATCAGGCGATCTTACAGGGAGTTAGGCTATTCCTATCTACGTCACTATTTCTATGGTAACTCCCGCCGATCGTTAGCATGGCTTATGCCAAACCTGACATAGTTAATTTCACCTTGCTTCATCCTACACTCAATGTGTCTCGGGCTTTTTTTATTTATTTATTTTTGTATTTGTTTACAAAAAATCTTGCTTGCTTATTTTCCATAATAGTGAATGATAATTTCTATTATTTTATTATAATTAGTCTCTAGCACAAATAAATGCTATGGTAGTAGGTCATACGGCCACACTCCTTCATGTTTATTTCCTCCAGAATAAATTATTTTGTAGTTGGCAGAATATATTTCATCTGTTCCGGTATATCGCATTTCACATAGCCCTAATACATTTACATTCATTCTTTCCATTTCCTTCTTGATGTTGTCTAATTTTCACTTCTGTATTAGTGTTCTAACATTCCAAGTTCCTATGATTAAGTTATCTTTAATTCTAATTTTTCTGACAGTAGCTTGATGACTGTCGGGTCTCACCTGTAGCACATGACGCTCCCTACCGGACGAGGTGATTCCTCTGGAACCCCCCTTAACGTCGTTGTCTTTTACAAGAAAGTTGTTTTGATTCATGTTTATACAAGGGATAATACGACGGTAGTTTCCCGTTCCTTCTGTAGGTTTGTGTACGGTTGTCTCCGCTAGCCTTTGACTAAAATATCAAACCCACATGGCAGTGGGGAGGCAAAAGGTTAAAGCGACTCCATCATAAAGCTTCAGAGGTGATTTGATACAGACAGCTGTCCCTCACTACTATCCCACCTCGCCATATCAAACCACTAATAAGGGTAGGGGTGCTAAGTGGCTACCCCCCTTCCCCCCTAGGCACTACCACTGTCCCGTGCCGGATTTAACTTCAACAGATAATGACTCGTGTACTCTAAGGGACCACACGAACAATGACTGACACATGAAACACCATCACTAACCAAGAACTGCTTACTCAGAGCAACTAAGAGGACATGTACACCATCATGGCTGACAGACGATGGATTGAGCACATCCACAGAAGAGGCCCTAATGCCATCACATGAACAGCTTTGCTATGGATCCCGGAAGGAAAGCGAAAGAGAGGCCGACCAAAAGCAACTTGGCGGAGAACTGTGGAGGCCGAGATGCAAAGAATGAACCAAAGCTGGGGCACTGCACGAAGGATGGCCGCCGAACGATCAAAGTGGAAACAGTTTATTGCAGCCCTACAAGACACCACCAGGCGTGATGACCACTGACTGCTTTGACAGTCGGCTGCTAAGGATCAAAGAAGAGAAGACGTCACCTGTGCAGAAAATATTATAGAATGCTCTGTTCCTATTGTTGCAATGAGTGACCACTATCCAATATATTGCAATTGGTGAAAGAATAAATATAAATCTCCCAGAAATAAAGATATAATTATTAAATTTAGAAGTTTTAAAAATTTCAACCGTGAACTATTTTTTTTTTAAATTTTTTATTTGCGAACCTGACCTCTTGCCAGTGTCAACCATCTGTCTGATCCCGATGACGCCATCGCCCATTGGACACGTATCCTTCATTGTGTGTTTGATTACCACGCACTAACTAAAGGAGTTCGTGTGAAACGACAGATCAAATCTCCTTGGTTCACGCAAGTAGTGCTAGAAGCTATGAGGCAGAAAGATCGAGCTCACAAAAATAAGGACTTTAACACATACAGGGCACAAAGAAACGAGGTGCAATATTTAATTCGTAGCGAAATGAAAAACTGCTTAAATGTTTTTTCAGAACAAAACAAACAGTAAAGATACATGGAAAACAATAAATACTTCAGCGAAAAAACGAAATTGGCCAGACTCGTTAACTCCCAATAATTCATTTACTTATACAGACTTCAGTAAGTACAGTCAGTCACAAATAAACAGTCTGAAATCTACAATACCTAATTCCCCTTATGATTTAAGCAGGCTGTCAGCATTCTGTGAGAAGAAATATACAAACACAATCCTATCTGACATTCCGTTTATAACAGTTAATGAAGTGCTCTTGGCCTTAAAGATAATAACTCTTCAAGAATTTACGGAATCAGTAATCGAATACTGCGTTGTGCTGCACCAGACATATAAAAAAAAACCTCAGTTCCTATTAACACAATCGTAGACTTTTCAAATATGTTATAAGTTCTGATTACAAGCCCCCCTAGTGTTGCTACCGGTATGTTTCCGAATACATATATAATATTGAATGTTGATTTAATGATGATGTTTGTACTTTTCAAAATATTTTATTCCATGGTAATAATTAGTTTGTATTTTTTAACATATTTTGTTTCGTGATTACAATTAAATAACGCGAATGTGAAGTGCTATTATTTTCTTTTACAACGTTAAATTAATTTAAATTGATTTGTAAAATGCGTGTGAGAATAAATGAACCCAGTATAAATGACGAGAGAAAGCAATAGCAGAATGTTAGACAAGAATATGTGCCCAATTCTCAACCGTTTGAAAATAAAGTTCGTCCGTTCATTTGTTCTATCTATCTATCTATCTATCTATCTATCTATCTATCTATCTATCTATCTATCTATCTATCTATCTATCTATCTATCTGTCTATCTGTCTATCTGTCTATCTGTCTGTCTGTCTGTCTGTCTGTCTGTCTGTCTGTCTGTCTGTCTGTCTGTCTATCTATCTATCTATCTATCTATCTATCTATCTATCTATCTATCTATCTATCTATCTATCTATCTATCTATCTATCTATCTATCTATCTATCTATCTAATCTATCTATCTATCTATCTATCTATCTATCTATCTATCTATCTATCTATCTATCTATCTATCTATCTATCTATCTATCTATCTATCTATCTATCTATCTATCTATCTACTTATCTGTTAGTCTGTCTGCTTGCCTATCTTCTTTAATGTCTAAATATCTGCCTGTTTCCTGTTTGTTTTCTGTGTTGTCAATGACATATTTTAAAAGTACCATAAAAATCTGTCTGTTCCTGGTGACGTTTAACTACATCATTGTTACTTCTGAATTTATAATTTGTTTTTTTTGGCGTCCTTTTCGGCTCTAAGGGAGCATGTGGTCATCAGAGCAGTTCAATTTAATACAGGAAGTCTGTGCCAAAAGGACTTCTTTTTATCTTGTGGTGGTAGCTTTTGTGGCGCTTTGTTCTTCATAATGCAATATAGTTTATGTGATGAGACGGAGAGCTCTATATAACACTCTCATTAGTTCATTTTTTAAACTACTTACAGGTACACGGAAGTGACCCAGTTGTTTGACCTCCAGCATACGACTCCAGGAATCACATAGCCTGTCATTTTTAAATATCAATTTTGCTTAAGTTAAAAAAATAAAAAAAAGCCGAAAAATACCGTACTCATTGGATTATTTTCTTTGTGTACTAATATTATTGACCTCTCCTTTGTCTAGTTTCTTTTTCTTCTTATTATGTATGAATATTATTGGCTTCATTTCTCTTCTTTATTTGGACTTTGTTTTCTTTTTTATTATGTTATTTCCACACTTTCTTCCCCCCGCCTCCCCTCCAACTTTTTTCCTCGTTTTATGTTATGTATGAACATATATAAATATGTATGTGTATGAATGAGTGTGTGTGTGTTCAAGAACTAGTGTGTGCTGCATATGAATTTGAATTGCGCGTTATGCACTTGAATGTTTGAATGTGTACTGTATTGCAATTTGCTGTCTAGTATATGTGTGTGACTTAATGTTCGTGCACGCTTTGTGCATGTCAGCGTGAGTGCATCTGTTTTTGTGTCTGCATATGTGCACGTGTAACGGGGAAGACCAAAAGGCAGGTGGATAGACAATACCACATAAATCCTACAATAACACGTGATTATAGCAGCCAATGGCGATACACTTGGCTCAAAACCGCAAATTTCAACTCCCCACTTTGCTTCATGGCAGTTGTCACGAGTGGAGACCAAAGTCTGAGTGAGGAGTTAGATAATAGATGTGTGTCTGAAATAGAGAATGGGAATGTTGAGTGGAAGTGTAACAGTGAGTAGTACAAAGTTGATAAACAATCATTTATCCCGCCACTCGGACTTCTTTTAAATGTTAACCCCCACTCACCCTCTCTTCCACACATATCCACAATTGAATACATATTGAGTAAGGGATTCATACACAACAAGTGACTTCATATTCAACAATAACAAATATATAGAGAGAAAGAGAATTCTGATCCGCTAATAGTTTTTTCTATGTTTATTAAAGTGTAAATACAAAAACTATTATGCCTGAGCGATGTCAGGGAAACCAATTAAAATCACAATCACTAACTTACAGAAAACCACACAAAAAAAACCTCAAACCGATTATGGTTTACAATCCAGAATGGCAGCCTAAGTTGAATAAAAGAAATAATAATTTAGGCAATCCACAGGAGGTACCTGGAATAACACAAACACCAACTACTAATCTGTAACCTGTCAACGGTTCCCCCGTCTCTATATGGCGAGACGACCGTGATCTAGGTTACACAGGAAAAAAACACCAACCCAAACACAACAAAGCCTGAAAAACCAATGCCGAGAGGTAAATACTCTCTCTTATAAGCACAACCCACAACTCCCTAGAAAATTCATTAACACCCAACCCTTCTCTGAGCCCATGATTCTATATTTTCCCTGTCCGTCAGTTGATGTATTATTCCTCTACACTTGAAACTTCTCCTCTTCCCTGTCTCTCAATCGACGAGTTGTGGAAATCATTTTAAACCAAGGATGACGGATGTCAGTGGGGAATACAATCACGAATGACTCAAACATAAATAAACCCTGTTATCCAGCAGGATGAACGAGTCCAAACTCAAGTTTTGTGTAGGCAATGCACCCTAATATAACCGGGAGACGCTTGGGCAGTCAGAATGTGACTGCACGTGGAGTGAACAGGGCCAAAGCTTCCTTCAAACGAGGTTAGAATTGAAGCAATATTCTGAAGTTTGGTGAGCTTGAGCGTTAGCTGTCTTTGGAATTTTTGTACTGCAAGAAATGGTTTAGACACCCCATCGCCCCCCCCCCCCAAAAAAAAACCAAACTGGACCCAAATCGGGAATCCAATCGGGACCAGTAAGATCTAAATTGGGATGTTAATTCCGGCTTGGGCTTATTGTCTCCCAGTTTTCCTTTGGTAGTGTATGAGAGCTTTACTGAAAATACAAATACTTACAACCGCTATAAGCATCTGTCCTTACGTAAGGGTTCAATATTTAGTTACACAAGTTCATAGTACATCAGGCAGTATTTACAGTAAATAACAATGTACGTTCCCCTTACATATTAGCTAGTAAAGTCAAACCAGTCCGCACCGGCTGATCCACTCACACACACAACCGTCTCCCATTCCCGTGGTATCAATCGCTCGAACGCTGGTGACTGTGCAGACCAGGCGTACGCACACAGGGATTACGTAAATAGGTCTAAGGCTTGAATGTAAACAAATCCGGTGCCCTGTTGACCTTGACCCAACCCAACCTGCGTGAAAATGTCCGCCCGCAAGGCGTCTTTGACAAAATTAATAACAGCACTACAAGGCCCATATCAGGTTACAACCATTGGGATCATACACCCTAACCAACAACATTTACATATATGCCATATGACAATAGAACTTATAAAGGTACACATTGGTAATCCTCTATGTGGTTTGTACAGTATACTCCTGTCATCAATATAGCACAATTATTTACAACACTATTAACATTCTTTACAAGAACTCGTAGCAGCTCTTTAAGTTGGGTTTACTGTTGTTTAGGAAAAATTGAAATAAACTCACACTCACTTTCCTTCGAACAAAAAATGTTACTGGTAGGCAGATTGTATGTAATGTAGGGGTAAGTAGTGAACTTAACAATTATTCACTTTCCCGTCATGATAAGTGATAGCAAAAACTTAACACTATACGCGTTAGCCCCTGATGAAGATTATGACTAAGTTCCTAATACACCCACTATCTATATAATTAAGAGCTCTTACGGACATGTAAAGAATTCCAATAACACCAACAATGTAGCTCGTCGTCAGTACTAGTTATTGAACAGCGCCCATTCTACAGTAGGGAATTCTGGAGACATTAAGTGCTAGACAAAGTGAGTTGCCCAATTATATAGGAGACTACTGCCTGCAGATATTCATCTCACCTGTGAGTCGAAGTCCCCGGAAACATGGAGCGTGCATAATAATGACGCAATGCCCCCGGGAACTTGATTTTCCATGTTTCCTAGATGAAAGCAGTACTAAAGCTGGACCGACGTTCTGGCGCAGAGTTTCTAGCCATGCACGGTCACATTAAAGGCAACGGCTTTCCCTGGGGTTACTGAGATCAGCTGTGAAGGTATCCGTATCTAATAGGTGTAGTGTTTTACAGATAACCTTACTTGCTACCACATTTATAACTCGGTCAGAATTATTCTGGAATATTGTGATGACTACGTTAAATGTCTAGGGTTATGTAAATGATGAAGTGTAAGTCACAACAACAACAGACAGATAAACAATTTAATTATTTCCACCACACTTGACAACACTGTGACACTCACACACATTTAACACTCTATAAGACTATCTTAAATGAGTCACTGGTAAAGTTTCAAATATTTATGTATTAATTACTTTCACTATTATATATCCTGATTCAACTACAAAGTGAACCAGGAATCACATTCAAATGTAATCACAATTTATATGTACAGAATTTATAAATATGAACATTGTAGTGACATATTTTATTAATATTATCCTATGTGTGTCAGTGTGTAGTAGTACTATGAGGTAATACTGGTTTTGTTTTTCAAGCTATGTTGTTATTTGTCATCATGACTTCAAGTGTTTGTTTATCTGGGAAATAGTATGGGGAAAAAGTTCAGAGTTCCTGTCAATTTAAACAAGGTATTGTCCCTCTTTTTTTCTTCTAAAATGTCAATTTTTGAGGGGACACATAATGTTGAGCTCCACTGGCCACAGAGGCTTAACTTTCGTGATGCCGCGCAGGAAAAGACTCCTCTGCTCGATTGCTCCCCTGTGTTCTGGAGACACCTCACTAGTCGCTATCTGGACCCAGGAGTATGCTGTCAGCCTCCAGATTCAGCAAAGCTCAGACCAGGTGCTGCTCAATAACTTTAGGACCACAGTCCCTGAAACAAGAAGGTTGTACCTCCTACTTCATAACTAATTTATAATCTATTTCCAGACTGAACACAATACATGACAAACACTGAGTTCAGAGCGGTAGGCCAACTGTCAGCTTCATCTGAAATAATTTACACCAGTATACTCCTCCCTAATGGTCACCACGCCTCTGCAATTCCAGCATTAGTTCTTTCTAGTCAATAAGATAGGTGTCAGTGTACTGTTTGGCCATTCCATGCAGTTTTACTTTTCTCCGACACCTTCTGTTCAGGTTGGAGCACTATATAGGCTTTGCCTCATGTTCGCTACTGAACCACACACATATACAGACATAAATTATCAATTTACATTCAATTTTCATTAAAAAGATATATTGAATATATCAAGCTTACCACAATTCATGGAATAATACACAGTTACGTTGACTGGCAATGAATATAGCACAATTTCGATCTGCCGATGTCCCAGGCTTTTATTTAGAAAAATATGCACTGGCGCTCAACGCACTGGTTCTTTAGTAAGTTTATTTGAAAATGTGGTGCTAAACTGACGCTTCTAATTGCCTATATTGGCGGGTCTAACCAATCGAGCCATGTTTACACAGCTTTTAAAAAAAGTACCTCTACTACTGTTTCCCCTAACAACAAAGAAGTAGTATTTATAGTCCGACTAATCGTGTTTAGCCTTACATTTACTTTCCGCCAATCAAATAGGAGGTAACATGTTGGCCTATTTCCCGTACAATGGTGGTGTCAAAATCTGCCACTGAGCGATTCTGATTTTGGTGTTGTCTGACACCCTCACTATTTCTTTTGGCTATGATTTGTTAATTCCTAGACTATTTGCGTAACGTTTAACATATTCTTTGTCAGCAAGTCCTAAGGAACCCAAATATACAAATTAAAAGGAGCTAAGTGGCTGCGTTCAAAATATGCATTTTCTTCTAGGATAGTCGTGCTGTTGCCACCTCCTCACTTCCAAACTTTATGGTGTCTGCTGTACTGTCATACTAATGTCAGGATTTCAGACATAAAAAACAGTAGAATGTCATGTTTCCTAATAAGCGTTTTGTAAGTTTTTTAAACCTAACTCTCGTATGGGTAGTGTTTTTTATCACTGTCGATTTGAAAAAAGCTAGTGCTTGTGGCCTTACACGCGTGATGGTAGTAATTGTATAGCGAGACGCGTGTTATTGTGGCATGCGTTTCGGCTTTCAGCCCTCCCTTCTCTCTATCCTAATTCCATCTGTCTTTCGTTTATGGTAACTTAGTGTATAAAATGACATGAATGGAATATTAAATATAGGTCAGCTTGCGTATCTCAAGGTTTTTCTTAGAAATGCAGTACACGTTTTATCGTAGAAAGCGTGTATGCTGCAGTAGGCTTTTACTATCAACGTGAAACGTTACAATTTGCAGACGAAGTAGAAAACAAGGGGGATTTCGAGTACAGTCATTGTGACAGCACTGATCTTTACCGTTCTTCTTTCCTTTTATTGAAGTTATTTGTTAGGCTTTACATTTACTTTTTAATTTATATATGTGGATTAGAATTTCACACGACAAATTCTCCCCACTTAAAACAGACGTTATATGTCAGTCTATAATTCTATATACACATAGAGAAATTTATTATTATTCCTGGGGTTTAGGTTGATTCTCATCACACGGATGGCGGCTTAAAAAATCCGCTCCCAGATTTGTTTTTCCACTTATATACTCTATGCTAAACTCATATGGTTGCATCAGTAATGACCAACGGAGTAATCTAGAATTTTCATGTCTAGCTTGCGCTAGAAACGACAAGGGTTTGTGATCCGTTTGCAACTTAAATGCCTTACCATACAGATAAATATTGAATTTCTTTATCGCCCATATTACTGCAAGACATTCTTTTTCGCTAGTTGAGTAATTGGTTTCAGCTTTATTCAACTTTCTGCTAGCATATGCCACTGGGCTTAATTCCCCATCCAATGCATCTGATCTCTGTAGCAGAGTCGCACCTAACCCAATATTACTGGCATCCGTCCTTACTATGAATTCTTGACTTAAGTCAGGTAATTTCAAAATAGGTTTACTTGTGAGCTTTTCCTTCAATTCTTGGTAAGCCATTTCACATTGGGGTGTCCATGTAATTCGATCTGGATTTCCCTTACGTGTCAAATCAGTTAACGGTGCACATATGGAATTAAAGTTTTTGATATACTTTTGGTAGAAACCACATAATGAGACAAAGGATCTCACGTCTTTCTTGGTTTGTGGTCTTGGGGCTTTCCTTAGTTTCTCTAAATTCTTTGGGTCAGGGGTCATGTTTCCCTGATAAACTGTGTGTCCCAGGAACTCTAATTCTTTACATCCAACACAACATTTAGTTGGTCGGGCTGTCAAATTCGCTTCTCTAAGTCGATTAAACAGCATGTTCAGAGAGTCAATGTGTTCCTCAAATGTTTCTGTTGCTATAAAGATATCATCCATGAAATTTGTGATACATGGATTATTCAGAGGGTCCAATAATTTTCTCATCATTCTAGAGAAGACACTAGGCGCATTCTTCAATCCAAATGGCAATCTATTAAACTCATAGTGTCCTTCTGAGGTACTAAAAGCTAGGTATGGTCTAACCTCAGGCTTTACTGGAATCTGATAGTATCCTTTACTCAGGTCCACTTTTGAGAAATATTTAGCTTTATTTAGCCTGGCAAACAACTGATTTGTATCCGGCAATGGATCCACCTGTCCTTCTGTAATAGCATTCAGTCTCCTGTAATCTATACAGAGTCTATGTTCTCCAGAGGGTTTCCTTAAAAGTACAACACCGGAACTATACGAAGATTCACTGTGTGAAATAATTCCTTCCTTCAACAAATAGTCTATCTCTTCCTTCAAAGCTTTCTCCTTAGCAAAAGGAATCGAATAGGGTTTCATACAGACAGGTGTGGGGTCTATCAGTTTCATATATCATATTCCAATAGGTTTGTATGCCCTGGTCGGTCTGTTAACACCTCTGTATGAGTATCTAGAACCTGTTGTACTCTCTTCTTTTGCTCTTTCGTTAAATGTGTACTGATTTTCACCTGTGCCGCTGTCTCACAGGAGTGTAATGGATATTCAAATGATGAAAGTGGTTCCTTTTTCATCTCCATTGCAATGGACAAGGTCAACAAGTGTGTCTCTTCCTGATGTTCTCTTTCCAAATATTTCTTCAGGAGATTCACATGATAGATTTTTTCTTTCCCCTTCTTATCTATCTTATAATTGGTTCTAGACACCTTCTCTAGAACTGTATATGGACCTTGCCATCCAATTTGTAACTTATTCTGACTACCGGGCAGAAGAAGCAGTACCTTCTCTCCCACAGCCAAATCTCTGTCTTTAGCTTTCCTGTTATAATAGGCAGCATGTTTCTTCCTGGCTTGTTTCAAATTTTCATTGGCAAGTTTCCAGCCAGTTTTTAAACGAGTGGTCAGCTCATTCACATATTGGTATGAGGATGTAATATTTTCCTCTGCCTTTTCATCAGTCCACGTTCTTAACAGAGCTTCGAGTGGACCTTTTATTGGCCTTCCAAATAATAATGTTGCCGGGGCCATTCCGGTTGAACTATGGGGTACCTCCCGATAAGCAAAGAGGGCGGCGTGAAGGTACTGATCCCATGTATCTGGTTTTTCGTGTGCCAACTTTCTCAGGATCGACATCAACGTGCCATTAAATCTTTCCACTTGGCCGTTCCCTTGTGGGTGGTACACACTACAATGGAAGTGTTTGGCCTGGAAGATCCTGAAAACTTCTTCTGTTAGTTTCCCCTTGAACTGAGAGCCATTATCAGTCAAGATTTGATTGGGAAAGCCTAACCTTGTGAAAATTGTGAGCAATGCCTCTGCCACATGTTTAGAATCAATCGATGACAGGGCTACCGCCTCTCCCCACATAGAACAAGTGTCCACCAGAGTCAGAATGTAGCTGTTCCTTCTCTTGGTTCGGGTGAGAGGTCCCACAAGATCCACGGCAACTCTCTCAAAGGGTGTTCCACTATGGGCATTTCTCCCAGAGTTGCTGGTGCAGTCCAATGTTTAGGTGCTACTCGTTGGCACTCTGGACAGGATTTTACATATCGTTTGATATCTTCAGTTATCCCTGGCCAGAAATAGTGACAAGCTATACGCTGTCCTGTTGCGCTGATCCCCATATGACCACTGAAGGGAATCGCATGCCCTAGTTCCAACACTTTAGTCCTATATGAAGTGGGAAGGACCAGCTGTCCGTGACCATTGGATTCAGATCCAGCCTTCCTATATATCAGCTTGTTCTTCATATAAAACTCTCCCTTGCCTGGAGGTGTATGGGTTTTGGGCAACTTCTTGAAACACGGCTTGAGTGTTTTGTCCTCAGCCTGTGCCTTCCTCATCTCATCTGGATGAGTATTTATTGGATTATCCTCCTCCTTTTTAGACTGTGATCTGGTCTGCACTGTTGCCAATATCACAGGTCTCTTGGGATTCCCCAAGAAGACATATCTACACCCCAATATCAGAGGGTAGATTGGCTCATTTATCACTGCTGCTTTTATGATTCCTTCCACATATCGCGTTTTCACCTTTATCCGGGCGACGGGAAGTGTCATGGTAGCTACATCCTTGGTTGCAGTTTGAATCTCCACTGTTTCTGTGGTGTATTGATCTGCCTGCACCAGGTGAGAACTCACAACGGAATCGTAATCTAAACCGGTATCATATAAACACCTTATAGTGACACCATTACAGATGACATCTTCACACACTGGGGGTGGTATGGTTCCTGTAGTTCTGCAGGTTTGACTTTTTTTTCCTTTTTTCCAGATGTCATAGCAGCACAATGGGGAGGTTTCCTTCTACAATGGTCAGTGTCATGATTGTTCATCTTACAATTTTTACACCACCTTTTCCCTTGGTTGAAAGATTTTCTTTCATCATATTTCCTTTCATCGAATTGTGGGGTTTTATTTTTATTGTCATACCGTGGCCTATCAAATTGGTGCTTACCTTTGTTTTGATCTCTAGGATCAAATTTATTAAAGTTCTGTGGTGCCCTAAAATTATCCACCTGTTTCTTTTTATTACCTGATACCTCTGCCTGAGCCGCTTGATACCTTTCTGCAACATTTAGCAACTCACCCAGCCTCTCTGCACCTTGTTCCATGAGAAACTTTCTCAGGTCTGGAGCCATGGACTCTCTTAATTGTTCTATAAGGACCATTTCCTTAAGATCTTGGGTTTTCCCCAGAGAAGTCCATTTCTCCAAGTATGTCTCTAACCGTGCAGAGAACTGGTGATAGGTTTCACCTGACAGTAGTTTAGCATTCCTAAATTTTTTCCTATAAAATTCTGCGTTCTTTTCATATCTTAACAAAAGAGCCTGCTTTAGCATGTCATAATTTTCCTGATCACCTCTGCTCATTTTGGCAAAAACTTCATAAGCTGCCCCACGAAGCCCTTGAGATAACTTTAAGCTCCACCTTTCTCTCTCTAACCCATATGTGGTAGCTAATAGTTCATATCTATTTAGATAGCTCTCAATATCATCGTCTTTCTCAACAAAATGATCTAAATGAAAATTCATAGCTGAGGTTGAGGCTCCCTGACTAGCAGTGGCATCAGAGGTAAAGGGACTGGCACCATTTTCAGGAGCATGGCCTTGAAACTCAAACTCCCTTAGTCGTAACTCATGTTCCCTTTGTAATCTCTTATCTTCTGCTTCCCTTTCTGCAGCTAATCGCTTGTCTTCCCTTTCTGCAGCCTGTCTTCTTTCCTCGGCTTCCCTTTCTGTCTTTTTTTCTTCTCTTTCTGCCTCCAATTTCTTAGCCTCAGCCTCAATCTGCAGCCTCTTAGTCTCAGCCTCAGCCTGTAACCTCTTAGTCTCAGCCTCAGCCTCAAATTGTATCTTCTTAATTTCCTTTTCAGCCTCTAACTTTCTTTCGGCCTCTTTTTCTAATCTTCTTTCTTCTCGTTCAATATATTTGTCACATTCAGCAGTGACATAAGCAATCATAATTTGCCCGTCCATTCCTAACTCTTTCGCAGTCTGTACAGCAGCAGATCGAAATTTGGCCAGGTCCGCCATTTCTAACAGGTAAATGTATGTAATGTCTAACTAAACAATACAATCTATAATTACTTATCCAAAGACACCACAGGCACTGAGAGCTCAACCTTATTTAATTTCCACCCAAGGATACCTTTTAATTCTTATTATTCCCTGAAGTGAATTACCCCCCAATATTTATAATAGGGAAAGATTCAAGATCCCGGGAGCGAGACCCCAATATATGTGGTAAAGTGGGATGATATAAATATTTATAGGGGACTTAGTGTACTGACTGAGATCAGCTGTGAAGGTATCTGTATCTAATAGGTGTAGTGTTTTACAGATAACCTTACTTGCTACCACATTTATAACTCAGTCAGAATTATTCTGGAATATTGTGATGACTACGTTAAATGTCTAGGGTTATGTAAATGATGAAGTGTAAGTCACAACAACAACAGACAGATAAACAATTTAATTATTTCCACCACACTTGACAACACTGTGACACTCACACACATTTAACACTCTATAAGACTATCTTAAATGAGTCACTGGTAAAGTTTCAAATATTTATGTATTAATTACTTTCACTATTATATATCCTGATTCAACTACAAAGTGAACCAGGAATCACATTCAAATGTAATCACAATTTATATGTACAGAATTTATAAATATGAACATTGTAGTGACATATTTTATTAATATTATCCTATGTGTGTCAGTGTGTAGTAGTACTATGAGGTAATACTGGTTTTGTTTTTCAAGCTATGTTGTTATTTGTCATCATGACTTCAAGTGTTTGTTTATCTGGGAAATAGTATGGGGAAAAAGTTCAGAGTTCCTGTCAATTTAAACAAGGTATTGTCCCTCTTTTTTTTTCTTCTAAAATGTCAATTTTTGAGGGGACACATAATGTTGAGCTCCACTGGCCACAGAGGCTTAACTTTCGTGATGCCGGCAGGAAAAGACTCCTCTGCTCGATTGCTCCCCTGTGTTCTGGAGACACCTCACTAGTCGCTATCTGGACCCAGGAGTATGCTGTCAGCCTCCAGATTCAGCAAAGCTCAGACCAGGTGCTGCTCAATAACTTTAGGACCACAGTCCTTGAAACAAGAAGGTTGTACCTCCTACTTCATAACTAATTTATAATCTATTTCCAGACTGAACACAATACATGACAAACACTGAGTTCAGAGCGGTAGGCCAACTGTCAGCTTCATCTGAAATAATTTACACCAGTATACTCCTCCCTAATGGTCACCACGCCTCTGCAATTCCAGCATTAGTTCTTTCTAGTCAATAAGATAGGTGTCAGTGTACTGTTTGGCCATTCCATGCAGTTTTACTTTTCTCCGACACCTTCTGTTCAGGTTGGAGCACTATATAGGCTTTGCCTCATGTTCGCTACTGAACCACACACATATACAGACATAAATTATCAATTTACATTCAATTTTCATTAAAAAGATATTGAATATATCAAGCTTACCACAATTCATGGAATAATACACAGTTACGTTGACTGGCAATGAATATAGCACAATTTCGATCTGCCGATGTCCCAGGCTTTTATTTAGAAAAATATGCACTGGCGCTCAACGCACTGGTTCTTTAGTAAGTTTATTTGAAAATGTGGTGCTAAACTGACGCTTCTAATTGCCTATATTGGCGGGTCTAACCAATCGAGCCATGTTTACACAGCTTTTCAAAAAAGTACCTCTACTACTGTTTCCCCTAACAACAAAGAAGTAGTATTTATAGTCCGACTAATCGTGTTTAGCCTTACATTTACTTTCCGCCAATCAAATAGGAGGTAACATGTTGGCCTATTTCCCGTACAATGGTGGTGTCAAAATCTGCCACTGAGCGATTCTGATTTTGGTGTTGTCTGACACCCTCACTATTTCTTTTGGCTATAATTTGTTAATTCCTAGACTATTTGCGTAACGTTTAACATATTCTTTGTCAGCAAGTCCTAAGGAACCCAAATATACAAATTTAAAGGAGCTAAGTGGCTGCGTTCAAAATATGCATTTTCTTCTAGGATAGTCGTGCTGTTGCCACCTCCTCACTTCCAAACTTTATGGTGTCTGCTGTACTGTCATACTAATGTCAGGATTTCAGACATAAAACAGTAGAATGTCATGTTTCCTAATAAGCGTTTTGCAAGTTTTTTAAACCTAACTCTCGTATGGGTAGTGTTTTTTATCACTGTCGATTTGAAAAAAGCTAGTGCTTGTGGCCTTACACGCGTGATGGTAGTAATTGTATAGCGAGATGCGTGTTATTGTGGCATGCGTTTCGGCTTTCAGCCCTCCCTTCTCTCTATCCTAATTCCATCTGTCTTTCGTTTATGGTAACTTAGTGTATAAAATGACATGAATGGAATATTAAATATAGGTCAGCTTGCGTATCTCAAGGTTTTTCTTAGAAATGCAGTACACGTGTTATGTTATCGTAGAAAGCGTGTATGCTGCAGTAGGCTTTTACTATCAACGTGAAACGTTACAATTTGCAGACGAAGTAGAAAACAAGGGGGATTTCGAGTACAGTCATTGTGACAGCACTGTTCTTTACCATTCTTCTTTCCTTTTATTGAAGTTATTTGTTAGGCTTTACATTTACGTTTTAATTTATATATTCTAATCCACATATATAAATTAAAACGTAAATGTAAAGCCTAACAAATAAATTTAATAAAAGGAAAGAAGAATGGTAAAGAACAGTGCTGTCACAATGACTGTACTCGAAATCCCCTTGTTTTCTACTTCGTCTGCAAATTGTAACGTTTCACGTTGATAGTAAAAGCCTACTGCTTTAATACCCGCCTTCTACGAAAAAACATGTGCTGCATTTCTAAGAAAAACCTTGAGATACGCAGGTTGACCTAGATTTAAAATTCCATTCATGTCTTTTTATACACTACGTTACCTAAAACGAAAGACAGATGGACTAAAGATAGAAAGAAGGGAGGGCTGAAAGCGGGGACGCAGGAAATACTACCACAGTCGCGCGATACACAATTACTACCATCACGCGTGTAAGGCCACAAGCACTAGCTTTTTTTTCAAATCGACAGTGATAAAAAAAACACTACTACTACAAGAATCAGGTTTAAAAACATGAAAAATGCTTATTAGGAAATATGAAATTCTACTGATTTACATCTAAGCTCCTGACTTTAGTATGACATAACAGTGGAAAAGGCAGGACAGGTGGCGGTTCTAAACAACGAAAAGGAATGAAGAACAAATATACGACTCTTTGGAAAACACACATTTTGAACGCCGCCATGTAGCTCACTTTAACTTATATATTATTGTACGGCCGGACTTGCTAACCAAGAATATGTTATGTGTTACGCCTTTAGTCTGTTAATAAAATAGTTATGGCCAAAATACAATAGTGGGGGTGTCTGACAGCATGGAATCATTTCTGCTCATAAAATTTTTTTATACCGTGTTTGAAAAAACATTACGTTACGGAAATAGCCTACCATGTTAACTCCTATTTGATTGGCGGGAATGAGATGTAAGACTAAACACGATTAGTTGGACTGCAAATACTAGTTTAGTTGTTAGGGGAAACGTGAGAAGGGTAATATTTTTTGAAAAGTAGGTAAACATGGCATGATTGGTTAGAGCTGCCAATATACTCAATTCAGGGCGTCTGTTCCGGGCCACATCTTGTAATAAACCTACTAAGAAACAGTGCGTTGAGCACCAGTGCATATTTTTTCTAAATAAAAGCCTGGGACAGAGGCAGATCGGAAGTTGTGCCCATTCATTGCCAGTCAACGAAACTGTTTATTTTTTCCATGAATTGTGGTAAGCTTGAAATATTTGATATCTTTTAATGAAAATTGAATGTAAATTGATAATTTATGTCTGTATATATGTGTGGTTCAGTAGCGAACATGAGGTAAAGCCTATATATGCTCCAGCCTGAACAGAAGGTGTCGGAGGAAAGTAAAACTACATGGAATTGCCAAACAGTACACTGACACCTATATTATTGACTAGAAAGAAATAATGCTGGAATTGCAGAGGCGTAATAAGCATTAGGGAGGAATATACTGGTGAAAATTGTTTCAGATGAAGATAGCAGTTGGCCTACCGCTCTGAACTCAGTGTTTGTTATGTATTGTGCTCAGTGTAGAAATAGAGTATAAATTAGTTCTGAAGTAGGAGGTACAACCTTCTTGTTTCAGGGACTGTGGTCCTAAAGTTATTGAGCAGCACCTGGTCAGAGCTTTGCTGAATCCAGAGGGGACAGCATACTCCTTGGTCCATATAGTAAACAGTGAGGTGTCTCCAGAATACAGGGAGGCTATCGAGCAGAGGAGTCTTTTCCTGCCGCCATCACGAAAGATAAGCCTATGTGGCCAGCGGAGCTCAACATTATGTAACCCCATCTTAAACTGACATTGTATAAAAAATAAGAGGGGAAATTAATTGTTTTAATGCCAGGAACTGAGAACATCTCCAATACTAGTTCCAACAGAAACAAACACTTGAAGTCATGATGACAAATACCAAAATAGCTTGAAAAACAAAACCAGTATTACCTCATTTTACTACTACACAACTGACACACATAGGATAATGTTAATAAAATATGTCACTACAAGATTCAGATTGATAAATTCTGTACATATAACTTGTAATTAAACTTGATTGTGATTCCTGGTTCACTTTGTATTTGAATCAGGACACATATATATTAGTAATTAATACATATTTATATTTGAAAATTTACCAGTGCCTCATTTAAGAATAGTCTTATAGAGTGTTAAATGTGTGTGAGTGTCACAGTGTTGTCACGTGTGGTGGAATAAATTAAATTGTTTATCTGTGTGTTGTTGTTGTGACTTACACTTCATCATATACATACCCTAGACATTCAACGTAGTCATCACAATATTCCAGAATAATTCTGACTGAGGTATAAATATGTGGTAGCAAGTAAGGTCATCTGTAATACACTACCCTTATTAGATACAGATACCTTCACAGCTGATCTCAGTCAGTACACTAAGTCCCCTATAAATATTTATAACATCCCACTTTACCACATATGTGGATTAGAATTTCACACGACACCGGGACGCCTTGCAAATTATGCCGACCAGCATACAGAAGAGATGAAAGATTTAAGATTCTCCCCCGCTCACCCATGCTAGAGAAAGGGAAGTTAACCTGTCTAATTACAAAGTGGCAGGCCAGTTTCCCCAATCTACCGCTTGTCGAGACAAAAACAAATAAGAAATGGAAGGGAATAAAAGGACAGGGTGGTCTTAACCGACAGAGTGCAAGCAATTTCTTAGCCAACCGTGACAGCAAGGCTGGACCGATAAAAAGTGAAGTAAAAATAACTACGAGGTTTGTGTGAATTTGTGAATGTGCGTGCGTATGAGACGGACAGCGTGTGCGGCAGTATAAACGTTCCATATTTACAAAAGGTAGCTACGACAAGCCGTACTATAGTGCGTTTCAAAATGATCGGTCGACGATTGACTTCAAATATCTCCATATTCCTTGCACTGATAAACATGATTTTTTGCATGTGGTCTTATATTTTCAATGTCCCAAAGTTTTTATAAAATTCAATGTTGCAGGTAGTGTTCTTTTCTTGCAACGGCTAATTCCTTTGATCTTTTTTAACGAAGTAATTATTTTGTCCTGGAAGAAAATAATTTACCGTAAATGAAGGAAGTTGCATATTTTCGGAATTGGCGTATGTACAATTCGAATGTTAGAGGGGTTTGTTAACTGATTACTACGTGAGGTCCTTTTTTATTTCTTCGAAATATTTGAGAGAATAATAACGCCTATTCGTTGTAAATGTTACTTTTTATACTAAAACGTGAATGGATGCATGAAGAGGTGAAAGTACTGTGTGTATTAAAAATAGTAGGGAAATCGCGGAGATAAAAAGGAAATGAATTGGTTTACATATACACATAGATGGAGGAGAAAACATATAAAACATATAAGGTATTTACACATTTATTCTGAGTCAGACGAGTCTAACATATTGATTACTATTCTCGGCTGAACGAACGACAGTCCATCTTTTTTCCAATAGTCATTTTCCTCTTTTAAGACATGGTCTTCACATTTACACCAATAATCTTTGTCTATCTGCGAGAGGGCGGCATATGTTAGTTCTTTCATATTGCATAGTTTGAATGTTTTATTTTCAGCTGCCACCTGTCCTTTAACTTTTGCACAAACGAGTTCAATTGGGTTTAAATGTGAATGATAAGGTGGCAGTCTCAGACACATATGACCATGCTGTTGAATCAACTTGTCTATATGGAATATCTTGGTCTTTTGTGATTTCTTAACAAGGGACAGTAATTCAGGTTTCAGAAATCCCTCGTTAAATGGAATGTCTTCTTTTCTGAGCCAAATCTTTATAGCATCTTTTGTACTCGATAATATCGGGATTTTGTCTTCTTCTGCCACAGCGTTGTGGTATGATGCGTTGTCCATTATCAGACAGGACGGTCTGTCTAGGGGCGGAAGAAGAGTATTTTCAATCCACTCTCTAAATATGTTACCGTTCATCTCGGTATGATAGTCCCGGTTGTCCGTATAATTGGAAGTGAAAATAAGTTCAGACCTAGAATACCGCAAGATACGCCTATGCACTGAAATACAAAATCAGTAGAATGGTAACTGAACACACCGGAAGGGTCAATGTAATGTTCAAAACAGTGCGGTAGTGAGCTGAAACACTTAGAAAATCACGTGACATGCGTTCAAGATGTTAAATCGAAATAGCTCACAAATATGAAGGGGTAAGCCTTTAAAATTACGGTTGGACTAGGAGGAAGTCGATTTTGTATACTTTAAATAAAGAAAATTTAAAACCATTAGTTTGTTAACGAGGAAAAAAATGTCCCCCACGGGACATAGCGATCATTAGGTCATATGCAAAGTTGCAACTATTACGATCAAGTGGTTGCAGAGATATTGAATATTAAACATCGGCAAACATTGTGAAACGCACTATAATGGTTTTTAAAGGCGTTAAAAGTTGAATAATGCGACTGTTCTTCAGTTGGGTGTGTGTGTGTGTTATGTGAGGGCACGAGGTTTTTTTTATTTTTATATACGCATGTAAATAACATGTACAAATACTTCGAATCTGAAGATAGGCACGAACATTCCAAAACTCCACACACCGTTTAGAGCGGTCGAAGTTTTAATTCCAGAAAGTTAAAGAAGTTGTTGATTTTTTGTCCGTGCACAGTAAAACTGGCGTTTGACTTCTGCATGTGATATATTTTCAACCGCATGTGGGTTATAATTTGGGTATATAGCGTTCTTAATTCTATATAGCATTTTTCCGTTTGATTTTTTTTTGTTGTTGTTGTTGTTGTGTTGCGTTGGTTCTTCAAGGCTGCAATTTTTCTGTTATTTGTTGTGGTGTTGCTAGATGTCTAAAGTGTTTATTGTATACCTTCTTCTGTGTTCCAAGGCTAATCTCTCTATACCATGTTGCAATCTGAGTGGTCTGTAGGGTTTGTTTTACAGTATTTTCCTATCTTTTTTTTTACTCCGATAAATATTATCTTAAATGCATCTACAGGACATCTGTGAATCTTTTAGTACTGGTAGTTTGTTTTACTTCTTATACTGATGGTGGGGGGATATTATAATCACAATATATTGGGAGCTAAACAGGAAAGTGAAAAAGAGTGCCAGGCAAGATAAAAGAGAATGTATTGAAGAACTAACAGAGGAAGCCGAGATTGCGACAAAAAAGAGACTTGAAAACATTATATAATATCACTAGAACTTTATCTAAGGAACAGCTACACCACAATACTACAGTGAAGAGCAGACAAGGAAAAAACACGAGCAATGAAGAGAAACAAAGGGCCAGATGGGTTGAATATTTTAAGGAAATCCTAAATCGAAACCAACCAATACAGCAACCCATCATAGAACCAGCAGCATAGCCACTACAGTGCAACATGAACCTACCAACTAAACAAGAGATCTCTGAGGCAATAAAACAGCTGAAACATTGGAAGGCTGCAGGACCAGATGGAATACCGCCAGCAGCCCTGAAGGCGGATGTACCATACACTACAGAGTTGCTACACCAGCTCTTCAAAAAAATCTGGGGAAAAGAAGCCATCCCAAAGAGCTGGAAGGAAGGACACATTATCAAGCTGCTAAAGAAAGGAAACTTGACTATAAGTGGCAACGGGAGGGGTATAACACTGCTAGCAGTGGCTGGAAAAATTTTGGCCAGAGTTTTGTTGGACCGTATTAAGAAGTCGGTGGATGGCAAACTCAGAGAAGAACAAGCAGTATTTCGGGCAGGAAGATCATGTACAGACCAGATAGCAACACTCAGAATCATCATAGAACAATCAAACGAATGGCAGAATCCCTGATATATGTATACATTTTGTGGACTTCGAAAGGGCTTTCGATAGTATAGACCGTACTATGATATGGAAAATCCTGAGACATTATGGAATCCTAGAGAAACTCATTAAAATCATCCAAGATTTCTACCAGGGGGCCTCATGCAAAGTAGTGCACAAGGGAAAACTATCAGAGCCCTTCACAGTACATAGCGGGGTCAGACAGGTATGTCTGTTATCACCAACAATTTTTCTCATTGTCATAGACTGGGTTATGAGACAAACAACAGTAGGAGAGAAAACAGCAGTACAGTGCACATTAAAAAAACAGCTGGAGGATCTTGACTTTGCAGATGATGTGTGCCTTCTATCACATGGACAGCAAGATATGCAGGAGAAAACAAGTAGATTAGTGACAGAAGCAGCAAAGATGGGATTACATATAAATATAAATAAAACAAAGGAAATAAGGATAAATAATAGGCAGATAGACTCGATGAAGATCAATGGTCAAGTTATTGAAGAAGTAGAAAGCTTTGCATATCTGGGGAGTAACATTGACAAAGGGAGGGGAACCGATGGTGACGTCTGTTTTAAGATAAATAAAGCCAGATGCGCTTTTAATGCCCTTCTCTACAATTTGGAACTCCTCACCTATATCCAGAGAGAACAAAATCAGAATCTTTAACTCAAATGTAGTCAGTCTTGCTGTATGGCTCAGAGACATGGCATGTCTCAAAGAGTATCACCTCCAAACTACAGACATTTGTAAATAGGTTTCTCCGACGGATCCTCCGTATAAAGTGGCCAGATGTAATAACAAATATAGAGCTAAGGAAAAGATGCGGGCAACAGCCAATACAAACAGAAATTAAGGTCAGAAGGTAGAGACGGATAGGACATACACGCGGAAGAGAAAAATCAAGAGGTGCCCTTGACTGGAACCCACAGGGAAAAAGAAGACTGGGGAGCCCAAGGAGAACGTGAAGAAGAAAAGTGGAAGAGGAGGCTAAGGAAATTGGAATGACTTGGGCATAGATGAAAAAGACAGCCCAGAATAGAAATCGACGGAGAGCAACTGTTTCAGCCCTATGTTCCACAAGGAACAGAAAAGAATGATGCTGATGATGATGATTGTTCTTCCTTTATTATTGCCATTTTGTCTGGTAGGTATATGCTAATTCTTGTTTTGGTAATATAAAATTGTATTTTGTTGTGTAGCTCCCTGGGTAGGTCAATTCTGAGTACAGCTTCTAGCGATGGTGATGGTGAGTTTTCTGATTTCAAGTATTCCATGAGTAGTTTTGTGATCTCAAGTATTCCATGAGTAGTTTTCTGTACCCAGTTTAACTCCCCTTCCAACCACCACACTTAGTAGTTTTATGCACAGGTCTACTAGTTCATTTTGTCTTTGCGTCCGTCGAAAAAAAACAACTTTTAACTACTAGACTTAGATAAATTTTCATTCTGTAGTGTTTGTCATCCATTTTTCTTCCAATTTCAGCTCTAATCCAGATAAGATAAGAATTAATAATTTCTTGAGTACCGTAGCTTTAAAGTCTAGGACGTACTTTTGTCTCCAAAGTTTATCTGCTAGACTAGTCTTCCATCACTTATTTAAAAAAAACATGTTTATGCGACCTATTTTCTGACGTCACGTAATTTCATCACCATGGAGCTTTATATCGTGTGTTTATTAGAACTTGCGTTATCACAACACGTCTGATGAGTGCCGAAAACTGATAATGTTGTATTTATGTTCACAATTTGTAATATACTAAATAATTATTAATCAGCAAATGTAAAACTCTCGTAGTATGTTTATGTTACGAATACATGCACATTTCTTCTTGCTAATATTTAATTTCTGTTACAAAATACTAGCCCAGAGGCGGTAAACTTTACTCTTGCAATATGCACATTAAAGATGTATTTATTTATCTGTGGGGTTTTTGGAGAAAGCTTCAAGATTTGAACACAGTTATAAAAATGCTTTTAACTGGGGTTTTCAATGCTTGTTTTGAGTCGTCCTGCACCTGGTAAATTTTTTTCAAGAGTTTAACAGCAGCAACTGGCAATTTTTTTCAGGAGTTTAACAACAGCAATTAACTTTTCGGTGGCGAAATTAACTGTCAAATTCTCAGAACATTTTCCTATGAGTTATGTAACATAAATATTTTTTGTTTCTTCTTTTTGGTTTCCTTTTTTTTTCAGTCAACGCACGGGTGATTTTATAAACCGAAAGGCGGCATGAATGTGCATTTAAAATGTTCTAAAATTAGATTTTAGATGGTATCATTGATTGTTTGTTTTAGAGATTTAACTCCAAATGCGTAAATTTTATTTTTGTTTTTACGTTTGAAGTGACAAGGTTTTCGACAGAACTGCTTTTAAAATGAGTTAGAATTGCAATTTTTAGATGTTTGTTTTTCGGCTATGAAAATCTGTTTTAATGAGTTCACTCCAGACAACGCGTGGATGATGCATGTGCTAACGTGTATAAATAAACAGCCACGCAAACATTCTCTCACATAAGCATTCTCACTAGCATTTCTTGAGACTAAAATCCATGCTTTTCATTAACGTTCCAAGCGCACTTTTGTTCAAACTCCAACACAGATACCACCAGCAGTATTTTCACTCACACGCGATTATATCCACACACTACTACTCGTCAAAGTGAACCGTTAAGTAACGAAAAAAAAAAAAAGCCAATAGTTATTCGTGAAAATACGGAACATGCGCGCACAGCGCCGTCAAAACTGAATTGAATGCATTTAAAGAGCAGGTAGATTTTTCAATTTAGTGCATTGATCATTGAACTTAAGTCATTGAACGTCTGACAAAAAAGATCCAACGAAGTTGAAATGGAACGGAATGAAATAACCACATTAGTGCCTTCCTCAAGACAGAAAAAGCATCCCATAATTATATCTCCCGTCAAGATCTACTTGCTCGTTTTTTACCATATTCCTCATGCATTTACCTACAGGATATTCATTGTCAAGGTTGCACTAACACGACAAAATATTTAGTTGTTATAACTTGATGGTATGAACAATTACAATTTATAAGATCTTTCTAATTACTCGAGACCACTCACGCCGAAATGTAAATTAGCCTTTTGGTTTGTTTATTCGCATTTCCTGTTGACAAAAACAAAGCTATTAGGCTGATGTGGTTTCAGATGTTTTACTTCTAATGTTTGTTTAAAAGTTATTGCGCTGAACATTGTTTTCAGTTAAAAAGTACTTCGTTCATTGTAAAAATTAGGATTAAATTATTGAGTTGTCCTATTAACACTAACTAAATCACAAAAGAAACTGCGTACATAGTAACATTGATTAATAGAAGAAAAGGAAACTCGGGGGATGAGCATAATCATCCGCATGAAATAGTCTACGTATGCGCATTTCAGCATATCTTCCCATCGTTGTGAGGACTAGATTTGTGGAATATAAACTTCGTCAAACTTTTCAATCGCATTCATGGGGGTTTTACTCGTCCGTCCCTTGAATTCAGAAAGGATCAGAAGACAAAGCGCGCATTAAGGAAGCTGGAATTGGAGAGAGAGAGAGAGAGAGAGAGAGAGAGAGAGAGAGAGAGAGAGAGAGAGAGAGAGAGAGAGAGAGAGAGAGAGAGAGAGAGAGAGAGAGAGAGAGAGAGAGAGAGAGAGAGAGATGATAGAAGAAGCATGATGATGGCTAATTCTAAAACTATGCCAGTTATAATGTATTTACAGAGACTTATTATATGTCAATACTAAAATATGACAGGACGGTTTTTTTTCTTCGTTAAAATTCTGGTGAGGATGGACCGCACTATCTTCTTACAACGAGCTACCACTGCTGTGACGGTATTACCTCCATGCTACGCAATGGTTATCCAACAATGACCAAACTTAGAATATAGAAATGAGGGTTCATAAAGGTATGAATCTTCGCTCAAGATTACTCTTGGCAGAAATATAAATTGAAGAATGATGCTTCTATTTAAGGGAGCCTTGGAGGATTTTAAAGAAAGAAAGCATAACAACTGAGATCATCTAAGAAGTCAGGAATTTATTATTCTCCCGTCCCTTCTGTGAAGCAATATATTCGCTCGTATTTCTGAGACGTCAGTTGAAGGTGATTCAGCAACTATTAATCTAATCGCTCTTTCTAGTTTTGTATTTACAACAATACGAGTCATAAGGATGCATACATACAATTCGCTCAGTAGTGATTAATCCAATTATAGATTTATAGTTAGAGATAAACAGGTTTAATGATCACTCATGGGTTAACAATATTAAACAAATAAAGTTGTTAATAAAAAAGGAAGCGATGATTTTTCTCACATCGGATGATGATACATCTTGGTGGCAGATAGGAAAAGGTTTGAAATGTTCACTGGTTGCAGTGTTATGGTACTTATCTGTCCGTGTGGGGTCTGTTGGCGTCTGTTTCAGTCGTTGTTGGTTCCACAGGTGCTTTGGACTTGTCCGTATCTTCAATAGTCAAATCTGGTGGCTGTAGCACGTCCCATGCAGTAATGCTGGTGTGACTACACAGACTATCAAGCGTCTTCAAGACGCCACAAACTAGGAGGGAAACAAATGTCTCTTTTTAAGTATTTGGTCTCCTGATATGAACATCATGCGACCTCCGCTTCCAACCATCACTTCATCTTCCTCAGAAATGTTATCCCTCCTCCGCGTTAATTTAAACCCCAGTGAGTCGGATGCAAGTGATTTTGGATAGCGAAAGGCGACAATGAGCTATTTTCCTCAACAAGAGATTAGAGTGATCTCCCCTGAGAAATTCAAGGAGTCGACTGGAAAATCTTATATATTCTTTGTTTTGTGTGTGTGTGTGTGTTACTGTGTGTGTGTGTGTGTGTGTGTGTGTGTGTGTGTGTGTGTGTCATTTAATTCCAATTCTATACTATATTAGCCGACCTTGTACCGATAAGTATATGTTTTAATGGATCACCTTTCGTTTCTGGTTCCTTTTTTAATGACAGTATACGCATGTGCAGCGGTTTTACTGTTTTACTTCGTTATGTAAATATGTCGTTAAATATGCTGTGAATTTGAAATTATACAGTTGGGGTCTAAGTAACGAAATTTCCCCCCACACACACATGTTGCTTCGTTGAGGAGAGATCAAATCAGAAGCAATCTATCGTTCCATCTCAAATGCCAAACTAATTGCCAATAAGTGTCTGATTTTAGTAGGGCCCACATACCTTTATGTTTGTCTAATATTTATTTATTATTAATTCACTACTTCACTGATCTATCGCTGATAATCTCTTTAAAGATGTTACTTTCTCGTAGTTGATTATTACGTCTTACGTCTCGAGTTGATTGAACAAACGCTTGATAAGGGAACATTGGTAACAGATAATTGCTACAGACCTTAATGTTCATGTTCATTGGAAAGGATGCGTTATTAAATTTGCTTAAAAACAATACATAGGTTTAAAATAGACGTGTTACCATATGTTTGAAAATACTCATACAGCTGTCCAAGAGGCAGTTCTGAGACATGATGGCTATTACCGTTGTCTTATAGCAGGGGTTTTCAGCTTTGTCTAGTCACTGTACCTCATTGATTTAGTAACCCACCCCGTACTACCTGTTTTTTTTACTATTAGCGATCCCCAGGGATTAGAGTTTTCACTTTTTTTGCAATTTGTTTTTATTTTATTTTGGGGTGAGTTCCAGAGCTTTCTTGCACACCCAGATGGTTTCACCAACTCAGCAGGTGAAGTACTGGTGAAACATACCAGACATACTAAATGGCAAGGTAGTGCAGTGCGACGAGTTGGTTGGTTCTCTACCCAAGAGGAGATCTCCCGTACCCCCTGTTCAGTATGAGAGAAAGTAAATTCTAGAGTTTATCATGAATAGGCCCATACGAAATAATTCGTCATAACGAACACTTTATTTGTTTCACATTAACATATTTCAGCATTATTGAGTTGTTAAACGTTTATCAGAACACAGGCAAATAAAATAAGCGAGATCTTGTATTCAGTGTTAGTCTTGGTACAGTTTTCTTAAAGAGATACTTATATGTCATGTTAATCCACCAGTTTGTTTCTTGCGTTTGGATTTGAATGAAAACATGACTCCATGATCTGCCTCCAATCCACAACTTTTTTCATTCAATTTATTACGTTTGGAACATGTCAGCCGGATATTACAGTTATTTACTAAAACTTCCCTGAATCCCTTTGACAAGCTTTTTGTAACCCCTTGGGGTATGCGTACTTAAGCCTGGTAACCCCTATCGTACAGCAAACATATCAACTACTAGTAACTGATGACTCAATGCATGAAACTTGTGTACGTTTATGTGTCTTCTTCTTTGATCCTTAGCCGCCGACCGTCAAAGCAGTCAGTGGCCATCACGCCAGGTGGCGTCTTGTAGGACAACAACAAATTGATTCCACTTTGCTCGGTCGGTGGCCATCCTTCATACAGTGCCCCAACTCTGGTTCATTCTTTGCATCTCAGCCTCCACAGTCCTCCGCCAAGTTGTTTTTGGTCGGCCTCTCTTTCGTTTTCCTTCAGGGGTCCAAAGCATAGCTGTTCTTGTGATGGCATCGGGGTCTCTTCTGAGAACATGGCCACCCAGCTCCAGCGTCTGCCAGCTATGATTGTGTGCATGTCCTCTTGCTTGCTCCGAGTAAGCAGATCTTGGTTGGTGATGGTATTCGGCCAAAAGATTCGGATAATTTGTCTTATTCATATTGTGTGAAAAGAGGACAATTTCGACATTTCCTTTTCTGTAACTCTCCAGCATTCCGCACCATAGAGAAGCACAGAAAGCACACAGCTCCGATATAACCTAAATTTTGTGCTTGTGCTGTACTGAGAGGATTTTCAGATGTTGTTTAGACTAAAAAAGCTGTTCTTGCTATGTTCATTTTCTTATTGATTTCTTTGCTTGCTCCGCCGTCTGGTGTTACTATGCATCCTAGGTATGTGAAGGTGTCTGTCTGTTCCAGTTGCTGATTCCTTACTGATATGGGCTCAGTGTTGCTCACATTGAGCGTCATGACCTCTGTCTTCTTTAGATTAATGTTCAAGCCCACCTGCTGGCTATACGTATTAAGTCTATCCGTATTTTCCTGGATGTGTTGATGTGAATGTGCTAGTAGTGCAATGTCAACTGCATATTCCAGATCTTCCAATGTAGAAAATGTAGTCCATCTTATTCCTCCTGGACTGCCCTCTGTTGTCTGGCGCATCACCCAGTCTATGACTGTTAAAAATAGAGTGGTTGATAAGGGGCATCCCTGTCGTACTCTTGTCTTCACCTCAAAGGTTAGGTTGCTCTGCCCAACGCTACACGTAAAGTTGGCATAGAGGCTTTTCATGATTGACACTATGCAGCTTGGAATTCCATAAGCCCTCAGTATTTTCCATAAACTGTCCCTATGTATACTGTCAAAAGCCTTTTCAAAATCAACGAAATTAATATACAGCTGTCTTTGCCATTCTGAGCACTGCTCTATAATGTTCCTGAGGGTAAATATATGATCTACACATCTTCTGTTCTTTCTAAATCCTGCTTGTTCTTTCCTCAGTTTGTGGTCTATTGCTTTTGAAATTCTCTGTATAATTATCCTGCCTAGTATTTTGCTGCGAACTGAGAGAAGAGTTATTCCTCTCCAATTATTGCAGTCTGCAAGATCTCCCTTCTTGGGCAATTTGACAATAATTCCTTTGTTCCACTCCGTTGGTGTTGTCCCTGTTTTACAGACTTGTGCAAATAGTGGTTCTAATAGTTCAGCTGCTAGCTCATGGTATGTCTTAAATAGCTCTGCATTTAAGTTATCATGGGCAGGAGCTTTTCCATTCTTTAATTTTTTGATTGCTGTGATGATTTCTTCTTTTCGTGGAATGTCTGTATTAACATCTAGATCATTTTCAGCCTCAGGAACATTCAGTTGTGTCTCTGGTGGTTCCTTGTTCAGAGTTTCTCTGAAATGTTCTGCCCATCTTGTTTCCTGTCCCTCTGCTGTCGTGATGAGATTTCCTTGCTTATCTCTTACTAATGTAATATTGTTTGCACCTCGTTTTCCGCTGATGATTTTAGTTATTTTGTATACTGTGCTTTGTTCATTTCTCAGTGCTGCCTCTTCTGCCTGTCTTGCAAGATCGTCTATGAAATTCCTTTTGTTGGCTCGGGTTTGGCTTTTAACTTCCTTGTCCAGCTGACTGTACTGTTCGCTATATAGTTGCTGTAAGCTGGGGGACTTCGCTTCTGTTTTCTTTCTTTTCATTTCCTTTCTCATCGTTATGGTGTTTAATGTTTTTGGTGTTACCCAGCCTTGCGTCTTCCTTTCCTGGAATCCCAAGCATGATTTGCTGCTTTCCTTATATATTGTTGAAGTGATGTTGAATACCTGGTCTATATCATCAGTCAATGTCTTTTCCTGACTTTTGGCAAATTGATATCGCTTCTTCATATCAGCCGCAAAAGCTTTTCTGGTAAGGGGGTCCTTCAATTTGCTGATGTCAAACCTTTTCTGTGTAGTTACAGTGTGTCCAGCCCTTCTTAGTTTCACTTTCAGTTTTGCTACTACTAAATGGTGATCACTTCCCACACCCGCACCTCTTCTTACCTTCACATCTTGTAATGCATGTCTCCATCTACCGTTAATCATAATGTGGTCTATCTGGTTTCTGTCCCGATCATTTGGTGATTCCCATGTTAATTTGTGAATTTCTTTGTGTGGGAAAAGTGTTCCTCCAATGACCAGGTTGTTAATTTTACAGAAACTTATTAATTTATCCCCATTTTCGTTTGCTGTTCCGCTGCCGCATTTCCCCATTACTCTTTCATTATATGTATTGTGTGTTCCAACTTTTGCATTGAGGTCTTCCATTACTACGATAAGATCATATCTAGGTGTGTCTTCCATTTCTTTCTGCAGTTGTTGATAGAATTGATCCTTTACCTCATCATCGCTGTCATTGTATTATTGTAGTGTTGATGAATCTCTCTCTCAATCTTATTCTTATCAGTCTGTTGTTGATGGGTTTCCATTCCAGTAATGTCATTTCTATTCCTTTCTGTAGAATAATGGCTACATCTTCATTGTGCTGTCCATCCTCTCTTCCAGAGTAAAGTACTGTTTCTCCTGTTGCTGTTTTAACTTTTCCTGGCCCTGTCCATCTGCTCTCGCTTATCCCTAGAAAGTGTGATCTATAGTTTATCATTTCTGCTGTGGCCTGTTTTTGTTTACCCGTCTCGTTCATTGTCCTGACATTCCAAAATCCTATTCTTGTTTCACGTTTTGCGGTCACGACGTCCGTTTTCGTGTCAGTGGCTTCCTTTCGGCTTTCACCACCTACTGTGATACGAGCCTCAGACTCCGGATGTCCATCCCGTACCTGTACTCCAGTCATTGCAAAGTTTTCTTACCAGGACCGGAGCTGAAACTGGGTATGATCAATTTATTGACTGAGGCAGGAAAAAATGCGTTACCTAAATTATCATCCGAATTATAACAGTCACCTTGTGCTCTATTCTACTCATAAGGTTCGGACATATGAAAAAAAAAATTTAGAACCGCGGAGCCGGCAATAATTATCTAATTACAGCTGATGATGGATCATTGTCACGGGATTTGCCGTCCCTTTGCTCAGCAGTAGTGGTTCACCAATGGCCAAAGCTCAAGAGTATCTAACCTGGGTGTTCAAAGGTGTCTACCTTCGTACAAGATTGCTCTTGGCAGAGCTGTAGATAGAAGGATAATGATGCTTCTATCTAAAGGGTGTGTTCACCACAAGATAATTCAGAAGTCAAGAACAATGCTGCACAGGGCACAGCACTATTAACTTATATCTGATGCGGCACCTTCTAGGACGTTTTAAGCTATGGTATTGCTTGTTCGAACCCCCAGCTGGTTTAATCCAGCGAAATTCCTGTTATAATTATTTTTAGCTCTATGGCTGTAACTATATGTATATGTATTAAAGATTTTAGATCATACATGCGCTCTCTTATCTATAAGAACTGAATCAACTATGAATTTGTAAAATAACATATAACAAATTTAATAATCAATTAGTCTTTAACAAATTTAAATAAATGTGGATGAAAGTGTCTTCAGAGTTTTTTTTTAAATTGTCTTTCTTGAGACCTAATTACGGACTGATGATTATTGTCCGTTGCTTGTGCTTGTTACACAAAACATAACTGGCTGAGTACTGCAATGGTCGTTGTCATGTCTTTTGTGATGAGGACTCGTCTATAGAGGCGTCTAGATGAACTTCACTCCTAATGTCAAGGTGGGTGTCTTCACAACGTGTCCACTGTAGGTAGTTGGTGTCGACCCAAGCTTTTGAATCACAAGATAGTGGCGAAGACTATTACTTCAGACTGGTCTCTTGTAAGTGTAACTTCGTACCACGAACAGTAATGTAGTCTAGTACAACGAACTTTAGGAAAAATGAAAGAACATATGCCTCTGCTAAGTACATTTGTGTACTGCAGATTAACAGGCGCATTGTCTCGCTGTCCACCCACCAATGATAGCCTCTCTGAATAATTATTCTCCCTTGTACATAGGATAACTCAGGGAATATGATTATAAATCATCGTTATTCTTCTAGTTACTTAAATGGTGAAAATGTATCTGGACAGCGCGAGTGCAATGATTTGCCTGAACTAACATTATACAAGTTAATATATCTCACAAATGATACTATACACACTAGGCACACGTGAGGTAATCATCTCACTGCTCCGTTCGGAATCTGGGGTCGCTTCTGCTTTCGCTTTCCTGAGCGAACTAACATAAAGCAAACACCAGTGCTTGTTGTAGTGGTTTATGAACATACTATTTTTACATGTTGAGGTTGCCAGCCTCATATGTTTTGTACAACCACTTAGCAAGTGCAGACATGTCAAAATTCACATTGTAAAATAAATGTTTACACTCACCTCAAATGGGATATACAATCTCCTGGCACAGTTAAATGGACACAGCAACGTTGATTTGATGCTTCGAATACATGTGACCGCATGGCTTACTACACTACCATTTATACGTGTTAGAATACAGAAATAACAGACGTTAGGAGAGAAGTGCGAGAAAGGGCAGTGATTTCAGGATTTATGATTCCAATGATTCCATGATTTTGAACTTTTGAGGATTTTACAAATAGTGTTAAGCGAACTTCATCTTTGAGAATATCAAGACAAGTTTTTAAGTAGACAAGTTAGTATATTATTCCATTGGATATATATATATATATATATATATATATATATATATATATATATATATATATATATATATATATATATACTATATATATATATATATATATATATATATATATATATATATATATATATATATATATATATATATATAATTTCATCGTGGATATATAAATGTTCCTCTTGGATAACCAACCATCATTGTGAAATTTACAGTGTTTGCCTAATGACATCCATAAACTCTAATTGAAATTTCTACAATTGCTGTGTTACAGTTGGATCATTTGAAAACCATTATACGAGATTGCTTATCACTAAACCTAAAGGGAAGAATGAACCTGGAAAGAAAAATGAGCAAAAGTTAAGTATTACCATCTCTGGCGGAAGGCCAGTTAGCACTTGAATAACAACAACATCAAAAGGATTAACTCCAATTAAAAATGAAATCAACATAATTACTTGCAAATTTAACTGACGCGGGCACACACTCGGTATGGGTAATGTCAGAATCCCTCGTATGACTTGTGTTTTCTGATTCCTTAAGTTTCCAGTCTTTGTATTTTAAAATTGCGGGTTCTCTTTTAAATTATAAAGACGCCCAAATACTTCGGCCTGTCACTTTTAATTTTGGAATTTTTTGTCCGATCCTTCTCTTTGGCTACTGGGAGATTTCACTTGACGTTTGTTGAAAATGCAGTCTGATTTGTATCTCCGCTTTCGCTAGATTATATTTCCCTTTCTCAGTCCACGTCCCAGATGGTAGTTCCAGCCAGTTTTCCAATAAGAGCTAAAGTTTATTTCAGGCTCTCGATTTAGAACAATTCTGTCTCTTTAGAACTATGTGGGTCGGGGTCGATCACGTCCATGATCAGTTAGATGAGAATGCAATGAACTATGATGTCTTGATGTTATAACCTGAACTATTGATATGATGCCTACTACTACAATGATTGATCTACTGTATTGCGTCCGCCAAATAAACGTGTGTCTGATGTCAAGCCATGACTCCACTCGACATTGATTACCAGTTGGTGAAATTATGTATTAACCTTGGCCCATCTTTCGGCCCATGATGTTTAATGATTCGCGTTCTTTATTAGTCGGCAATCCTTGTAAGCCCAACCAAGACTGACAACATTTTAAAGTCAGTAGACATATTGACAGTCTCGTATAAAGACACGCTGTGTTAACCAAAACATACACATATAAAATAACGGGCATATCAGTCAGCATCACGCCGGTCGCCTTAACCTTCCCAGCGATACTCTGGTACCTAATTCGTGAGGCTGGGTCGACCCCGGAGACGTTTGCGGTCTAAATAAATCCCACCTCAACTGGGGATCGTGTAGTAAAATCTGTGAGATAATCGCTTATTTCAGTAAGATTTTAGTCCTATGATGAATAAATACCCCAGCCCTCAGGTGTCTGACTGGTTTCATCTTCATCGCCAGTAGGGCGATGCCTTTAGTGCAGTGGGAATGCTAAGAAAATGACCCGCCGTAAAAATCAAACACGCTTTAGTTTCGGTTTCGAAAACGTTCACAAAACCTTTTAACATCTCGCCGATCTGCTGCACGAAACGGGGGAAAAGCTTGTAATTAACGACTTGCCATAACTGTGATACCAAACTGGCATTTGAATTAACGTAATATGTTAACTTTAACACTAACATTTGTAATAATTCGGACATTTCACAGTAGTAAGAATGAGGCGATTGTAATAATTAACGCAAAGCACTACCACAGTTTTGAAAAACCCCTCTTCGTTCTGCACGCGGTCTCTTTAATATATACACGCTGTGGGCAAAGCCAGCAGAGGCAAACACACAGACAATTTTTTATTTCCTCCTAGCGGTATTATTCTGACGTCACTCAAACTAGTTGGTTTATTTGAGTAGTGAGGCAAATGTTAGAGACAGGTAGGGAAGATGGCCGACTTGTGTACAATTTATATTTGACGATTGACAGTGACAAAATTGAAAATCTAAACCATACTGAAACTGACCATAAAAATCATATGGTAGTATAGCTTAGAGTCCCCTTAGCAAAAACATGTTTTAAAAAATATGGTAGTCCAAGTATTAGCCAAGTTATTGAGAAAATACTAAATGTCTACGAACGCTTGACCAGACAGGCTGTTGTTCTTGCTCGTTACACATAACGTTAGTGGGGACGCTAGTGTAAAAAAGGGGCATTGTAGTAATTCAAATTCTATTAGTTGGTATAAGAGTATAGGAGTACAAGGGGAGAGATAGGAAAAATGTAACTAAAACGAAACATCTTTTTCTATTGGGCATAACTAACGCAGACTGACCAATGGACTAAGAGGCACATGGTTTGTTTGGAATTGTTTTGTTTTTTTCAAACGAAATTTAAAAAAGTTGTAGTAGTGCCTTCTTTCATTGGTCGGCTCTAATAGATATTGGCAAAAGGCATAGTGGTCTCGTGGCCATTTGACTAGAAAATTTTATTCAAACATTTGCGTTGAGATCAGATGTGATAACTTGAAAAATTAAATACTAATTCACTATCTGGACGGGGTAGAGCGAAACTGAGGCCATATTCTTTGCCAGTCAACGTTATTTGTGACATATTTCTTTGAACTAGTGGTAAGAATGCTTTATGTATTTACATGCTTGATTAAAACTGAAAAAGTCAGATACTGCTGTGGAAAAGTGAAGGACATGCCGGAAGCAAACATTATTGAGTCCTCACATTGAACTGTATTTGACTGTTGTATATTATTATGATTTTGTATTAATATTTTGTATTGGAAATTTTAGGAAGCCTCTGTATTCTATGAACACTTTTCAACATGCCTAGAGCGTTTATAAGTTAGAAAGAAAAGAACAAAATCATGTAAATGGAGATGTGGTTACTCCACATTATTGCATTGAAGCAAACTATGTAAAAGTACAGTGGCGTATCTGCCATAGGGACCTGTGGTGTGGTCACAGAAGGGTGTGAGTCATAAATTAGGGGCTGATGCACATGAATGCACAAGAGGCTGACCCCATACCGTCATGTATATATAGGGATAGGAATTTGTGATCAGGTTGAAAAGGCCAGGGTGTCTTTTTATTGCAGAGTTTTTATTTCCTGTTACCATCCGGTGACAGGAAACCTGATGAGTGGGTGTAAAGTCTCCATTATAAAGTTTAAGCTGTCCGCTGATATCCTGAAGGAGCTTACGTGTGGGTGCTAATCGACATTGTCTCTACATTGATATACTGACATATATTCGACCAACCAAGAATCCCAGGTGACAAGTTATCAGCTGGGACCTCTGACATTTCATCCTAAGAAAATAATTCCTATCAAAATAACATTGAATTATATGGGGCTTGATGTAAACAACAGCTCCTCATAACAAATGACAATCACTAACAACTATAAAAGTATTAATCTGTGAATACACCTACAGGAACTTTATATTAACATATATTCATAGGACCAAGAGTCCATATTTTAGTTAAAACATTATATGTAAATATATTTCCTCATTTTTAAAGACCTGTCCAAAAGAATTTGGCGGGACAGGCAAATTAAATTGTATAAAAAAAAACATTCAAATTTTAAAAGAAAACTTTAACCACTGTCTTATTCATTTTATTATAGTGAGTTAAAGTGTATTGTGTTGATGTACCATCATCTTCATTTCACCCCTAGACACTAGAGACATCATACACCAGCCACTAAAATCAAAATACGGACTGTGTGAGATCTAGGGAGGTAGCGTTAGGTTCCCTGATCAATATATCATCATTATCATCATTCTTTTTATAGTCAGGGACCTACATGTGCTTGACCTCACACAGTTACCACAGACACAACTATCTTTCTTGTTAGGTATAACATCTTAACCTCCCCAGCAAAAATTGCATTTGCTACATAAATTGGTATGCTTGTCCGGGATAGGAACTTTTAGTACTACATATATTAGGGTCCTGGTTTGGGTTTTAGCTATAACAACATTTATATTTTCCCAGGGAATCCCCATTATTAATATTGCCCAAGATTTGGGAATTGATGAAGTGTCAGAGCCTGGATTAATTAATTAAAAATTGTATTTGTTTAGAAATTGATTTAGAACATTTTAGTATTTATCAGATGGCTGATTTGGCCAAGTTTCGCTCTGCTGCTGTGCAGACTGCGAGAGACATGAATATGGAAGGTCAAGTTTTGATTGACTATGTCACCTCAGAATGTGATAAGTTTATTGCTAGGGAAGAACATAGGTTAGCTCAAGAGAGGAGAATGCAGTTAGAAGATGCCAGAGAGATGAAGAAATTAGAGTTGGATAGAGAGGCTCAGAAAGAAATTAAACGTTTACAAATAGAGCGGATCAAAAAGAAAAAAAATATGACTGGAAAGGCTAAGGAGACGCAATTGGGGGGGGGGGGGGGGAAAGGGAGAAAAGTCACGTTTCCCAAGTTGACATAAAAAGTAAGCAACTCGACAGAAGGGACCTTAGATATAATACGCCACAGTCATTTATTGGACGTTTTGCGATACCAAGCTTTTGATTTGAATGGAGCGGTAAAACGCAGATGTTAGGAATATTACAAAAATTAAAAAGTAATTTTTTCTTAATATTAATGTTAGGAATATAAAAATTAGCTGGCCGGATGGCCTATTCTGAGCAGTGAACTAAGATGGTCTTAATTTTACAAACGGATAGATAATATTGAAGATAATGACAAAAGACAGTGTAGTTCACATCATCGACAGACTGTGTTGAATAAAAAAGTGTCGCAATTTGCACACAAAAACACGACCTTGGACGCAGGTGTTCAAATCTACGTGGTATGGAGGAAAGGGGATATTGTGGTGGCTGTGTCTAAAAATAACTTTTAACGACAAAATTTTGGAGGGGAGAGAAAGGTTGGTTCAAAAACCAAGCACATTTTTTTTAGAAACACAAGTAGAGACGGACAGACTAACAGATAAACATCCATACTTGACTGAAGCATGACTGAAATGACTTTATGGTAGGAAATTTGAATTTGAAATAAAACTAGGCAGTGATTGGCCACAGACAATCATATCATTAGCGCTCAGACGCGAAAGTGGGGCCATTCTTCAATAGTTGTTCAGTGATAGACACAGATTTTAAAGTGTGGTGATTTCCATATGAAAGAAAGTGAAAGAAATTAGGGACGCCATACTATAGCCAGCAGCTCAGCTGAGTTTTGCTAGCAATTCTGTGTTATTTATTCATAATCTGGTAAGATTGAAATTATTTCCTTATATATTTTGAATATTGTTTCATGTTTGAGTGATTTGATACTGCCATATCGAAATCTAGCCTTACAAACAAGTAGGGATTTGCTCTAGACCCCCCGCCCTAGTCAGGGTCTAGGGACCAACAATGTACATAAACTCCAGCAAGGATTATGCAAGACAGATCAAGTGTTGAGAATAATGATACATATTACCTATCCTCTTTTAGGGCCGAAAACTAATAAACATTTTTCAGGATCTATAGTCTGGGAGGATCTATCTGATGTAAAACCACCATGGTAAATGTGCTGTTTGGTCAGAGAGATCTGACCTGTCTGTATGATGTGGTTGTTGTGTCACTGTTGTGTCCAGACGTGGGTAGAGAATAGATTTTTGACACATGGCCCATACTTTGATTGCAGAGCTGCGAGTTTCTGTCGTCAACAAAGCAGTGTCTATTCAGTTGGTGACTTTACTCGAGTGTATCTGTGCAGTATTTGTGACAGAGACCACCATTATTGCCCGCCAGCACGGAGAGGTGGGACCACCTGATTTCAGCACCAGAGCGACAACTACCAGATGAGTGAGCCTCTGGTCTGCTGGACTTTCACCAACGCCCTTTAGTTACTAAGAACCCCATAAAGATTCCCACCATTTTCTGGACACTGTGTAGTCAATATAGACAGGTGTGATGAGGCCACCCCAACAGCACAAACAGTACTATCCTCCCAAGTAGATGAATACTAGAACATTTTAATAAAACTAACTAGTATAGTACATATATATGTACACTATTGCATTTATGATATACTATTCCATGCATTTCTTTTTTCAAAATCTCTAAATCCTTTTAAGTTCTGGTCAACCTAAAAAATTGACACAGAACAAAATAAATGTAATATAATTTTATCAAAAAATTTTACACACGTGAGTTAGTTCAGTGTATTTTAACAATTATTAATATTATTAGTCTTGTTACATATCTGTGGGTATATTTATAATCCATTACACCACACTACATATCATAACCCTAGACACTTTACGTAGCCACATTCATTAAAAAAAAAATTAAGTGTGAGGTCGTAGTGGTAGCAAGAAAGGCCTTCTGACAATTCTCAACTACATTTTACCTCAGGAGCCTTCACAGCTGGCCTCATACAATTACATTTAGTAATATCATCATCATACAATACCATCAAACACCACTACAATATTGGGGTCTTGTCCAGGGATAATTAGCCCAACAGTAATATTAGGATCTCCTGGTGGGAGAAATAAAAGTAGGGAAATAAATTGTAAAATTTCCCTTAAAATTAAAAGTGTCCCTGCAGATAAAAGTTGGTGAATCTTCACAGCCAGTAATAATTAATTAGTTAACTGGTTAGTTAGAATTAGTTAGACTATAGTCATAAGAAGTACTTAGTGTATTTACTGGTTAGAAATTTAGCTTGTATATTATTATATTGTCTAAAAAGTATGGCGGAGCTGGCAAAATTTAGATCAGCTGCTGTGCTCACCGCGAAGGAGATGGGAATGGATGGTCAAATTTTAATTCAATACGTAACGACTGAATGTGATAAATATATTGAACGGGAAGAAAGGAGGTTAGTTGAAGAGAAGAGGTTAGAGGCTGATAGAGAAATTAAGAGGCTGCAGATTGAGGCAGAAGAAAAAAGGTTGACTGCCGAAAGGGAGGCAGAAGAAAAACGACAGCAAAGGGAGGCAGAAGAAAAAACGACAGCAAAGGGAGGCAGAAGAAAAAAGGTTGACTGCCGAAAGGGAGGCAGAAGATAGAAGGTTGCAGAGGGAGCACGAATTACGACTAAGGGAGCTGGAATTACAAGGCCCGGCCCCTGAAAATGGTGCCAGCCCTTTTGCCTCAGATGCTACGCCCAGTCTGGGAGCCTCAAACTCAGCTATGGGGTTTCATTTAGACCATTTTGTTGAGAAAGACGATGACATAGAGGGGTACCTAGGACGTTTTGAGTTATTAGCTACTACATATGGGTTAGAGAGAGAGAGGTGGAGTTTAAAGCTATCACAGGGATTGAGGGGTACTTCTTATGAAGTATTTGCTAAAATGAACAGGGAAGACCAAGACAATTATGACATGTTAAAGCAGGCTTTGTTATTAAGGTACGAGAAGAATGGTGAATTTTATCGTAAGAAATTTAGAAATGCTAAACTGTTGTCTGGGGAGACATACCACCAATTCTCTGCTAGACTAGAAACCTATTTGGAGAAATGGACGGCTCTGGGGAAGACCCAAGATCTTAAAGAAATGATCATGATTGAGCAATTGAGAGAGTCCATGGCTCCAGACATGAGAAAATTTCTCATGGAACAAGGTGCAGAGAAGTTGGGGGAAATTTTAAATGTTGCTGAGAGGTATCAGGCAGCCCAGGCAGAGGTAAGTGGTGCTAAGAAGAAGCACATAGACAATTTTAAAGCTCCACAGCAATTTAATAAATTTGATAATAGAGAGCAGGGAAATAAAGGTAGGACAAACTTTGAGCGGCCAAGAAATGACTATCGCGACAGAAACTCACAGTTCAATGACCAAAAGTTCAATGAAAGAAAACCGTTGAACCAAGGAAAAAGATGGTGTAAATGGTGCAAGAAGGATAACCATAACACCGAATTTTGTAGAAGGAAACCTTCAAACATTGCTGCAATGAAGTCGGGGATGCAAAGATTAAAGGTTAATCCTAAAGGACAACAGGAACCTTATCACCCCCCAGTTTGTGAGGATGTTATTTGTAATGGGGTCACCATAAGGTGCCTTTATGATACAGGTTTGGATTATGATTCAGTTGTGAAGTCTAGCCTAGTGGACCCAAGTCAGTATACCACAGAAACAGTGGAAATACAAGGGGCGACTAAGGACATACCACTCATGACACTTCCCATCGCAAGGATAACGGTGAAAACTCGCTATGTGGAAGGAGAAATCAGAGCAGCAGTGATAGATGAACCAATCTACCCTCTGATATTGGGGTGTAGATACGTCTTCTTGGGGAATCCCGAGAAACCTGTGATCATGGCGACAGTGCAGACCAGGTCACAGAAGAAGGAGGAAGAAGGTGAACCTATAAATGCTCATCCAGAGGAGATGAGGAAGGCGCAGGCTGAGGATAGGACACTCAAGCCCTGTTTTAAAAAATTTGCCCAAATGCCACACACCTCCGAGCAAGGGGGAATATTTCATGAAGAACAAACTCTTATACAGGAAGGCCGGAACTGGAACAAATGGTCACAACCAGCTGGTTCTTCCCACTTCATATAGAGATAAAGTGATGGAACTCGGGCATGCGATTCCCTTCAGTGGTCACATGGGGATCAGCGCCACAGGACAGCGTATAGCTTGTCATTACTTCTGGCCAGGGATAACGGAGGATATAAAAAGATATGTCAAATCCTGCCCAGAATGTCAAAGGGTAGCTCCAAAGCACTGGACTGCTCCTGCAACTCTAGGGGAAATGCCCATAGTGGGAACACCTTTTGAGAGGGTTGCAGTGGATATTGTAGGACCTCTCACTCGGACCAAGAGGAGGAACAGTTACATCCTTACTCTGGTGGACACTTGTTCTATGTGGGGAGAGGCGGTAGCCCTGCCATCAATTGATTCAAAACATGTAGCAGAGGCACTACTTACAATATTTACCCGATTAGGATTCCCGCATCAAATCTTGACGGATAATGGATCTCAGTTCAAGGGGAAACTAACGGAAGAAGTTTTTAAGCTATTTCAAGCCAGGCACTTTCA
Source organism: Oreohelix idahoensis (assembly GCA_024509875.1). Classification (NCBI taxonomy): domain Eukaryota; kingdom Metazoa; phylum Mollusca; class Gastropoda; order Stylommatophora; family Oreohelicidae; genus Oreohelix; species Oreohelix idahoensis. The sequence continues at coordinate 71,706 of JAMPIV010018405.1, read as the reverse complement.
TTGTAGTCCGTACCATCCACAAGGGAACGGCCAGGTAGAGAGGTTCAATGGGACTCTCATTTCTATCCTGAGAAAGCTGGCACACGAAAAACCGGATCTGTGGGATCAATTCCTGCCCGCCGCATTGTTTGCGTATCGGGAGGTACCACATAGTTCAACCGGGATGGCTCCCGCAACTCTGCTATTTGGGAGGCCAATAAAAGGTCCATTAGAAGCGTTATTAAGGACCTGGACAGATGAGAAGGCGGAAGAGACTGTTACCTCATCGTATCAATATGTGAACGAACTGACCACTCGTTTGAAAGCTGGATGGAAACTGGCAAATGATAATTTGAAACAAGCCAGGAAGAAACATGCAGCATATTTTAATAGGAAGGCAAAGGACAGGGAACTGGCAGTCGGAGAGAAGGTGCTGCTTCTACTACCCGGAAGCCAGAATAAATTACAAATTGGTTGGCAAGGTCCATATACGGTTCTAGAGAAGGTGTCTAGAACAAACTATAAAATTGACAAAAAGGGGAAGGAAAAAGTTTATCATGTAAACCTGTTAAAGAAGTATCTGGACAGACCACTCCAGGAAAGCACCCCCTTATTGACCTTGGCTATTGCAACCCAGATGCAAAAAGAACCACTCACCTCACATGAATACCCATTACATCCTTGTGAAACAGCAGCACAGGTAAAAGTCAGTAAGCACCTGACTAAAAACCAGAGGGAGAGAGTTCAACAGGTTCTGGAGGAACATACAGATGTATTAACAGATAAACCAGGCCATACAAATTTGCTACAGTATGACATGAAACTGGTAGACTCAAACCCAATCTGTATGAGAGCCTATTCTATTCCGTTCGCGAAGGAGAAGGCATTGAAGGAAGAAATAGAGTATTTGTTGAAGGAGGGGATTATTTCGCACAGTGAATCATCTTTTAGTTCTAGTGTCGTTTTGTTGAGAAAACCGTCTGGGGAACACAGATTGTGCATAGATTACAGGAAACTGAATGCTGTCACAGAAGGACAAGTGGATCCATTACCAGACACAAAACAGTTATTTGCCAGACTGAACAAGGCAAAATACTTTTCAAAGGTGGATCTTAGTAAAGGCTATTACCAGATCCCAGTGAAGCCTGAAGTGAGACCTTATTTGGCTTTTAGCACTTCGGATGGACATTATGAATTCAATATGCTACCATTCGGACTGAAAAATGCTCCGAGTGTGTTTTCAAGGATGATGCGAAAATTGTTGGATCCCCTGAATAACCCATGTATCACAAATTTCATGGATGATATTCTCGTCGCCACCGAGACATTTGAAGAACACATTGAAGCTCTGGAGATGTTGTTTGATAGACTTCGGGAGGCGAATTTAACTGCTAGGCCAACAAAATGTTGTATTGGATGCAAAGAGTTGGAATTCTTGGGACACACTGTATATCAGGGTAATATGACCCCTGATCCTAAGAACTTGGAAAAACTGCAGAGAGCACCTAGGCCGCAAACAAAAAAGGACGTGCGATCATTTGTGTCGTTATGCGGATTTTATCAGAAATACATCAAGAATTTTAACGCTATATGTGCTCCTCTGACTGATTTGACTCGCAAGGGACTTCCAGATAAAATTATTTGGACTGCACAATGTGAACTAGCGTTTCAAGAGTTAAAGGAAAAACTCACTAGCAAGCCTATTCTCAAACTGCCTGATTTGACACAGGACTTTGTCTTAAGAACCGATGCAAGTAATGTAGGACTCGGAGGGGCTTTGTTGCAAAGATCATCTTCACCTGATGGGGAACTGAAACCAGTCGCTTATGCAAGCCGCAAATTGAATAAGGCGGAACAAGGATACTCCACAAGCGAAAAAGAATGTTTAGCATTAATCTGGGCAATAAAGAAGTTTCAAATCTATCTGTATGGTAGGACATTTGTGGTGGAGACGGACCATCAGCCTCTCGTGTTCTTGTCTCAGGCTAAGCATGAAAACGCAAGATTGCTGAGGTGGTCTTTATTGCTTCAACCTTATCAGTTTAGTATCCAATATATCCCAGGCAAATTGAATGTCGGTGCAGATTTCCTCAGTCGGCACCCCTGTGATCAAAATTAGAGTAGTGGCAGACGTGAGGAGTAATTTTACCTATGTGTATCGCTGGTTTTGGAACTTGCCATAGGCATGTTTTCAAGTGGGGAGATGTGTAGTGAAATTGACAGAGATACAACGGTAAAATCCCTCCAAAGATAACATTTAAGGATAAAAACATAATGCGTAGGCTGCTGATGTACATGATCGCCTAGACCGCGGGTCATCATCCTCCATAATAATTGACTTGCTAGACAGGAGGGGAACGGCGGATCAAAAAGAAAAAAAAATATGACTGGAAAGGCTAAGGAGACGCAATTGGGGGGGAAACGGAGAAAAGTCACGTTTCCCAAGTTGACATAAAAAGTAAGCAACTCCACAGAAGGGACCCTAGATATAATACGCCACAGTCATTTATTGGACGCTTTTGCGATACCAAGCTTTTGATTTGAATGGAGCGGTAAAACGCAGATGTTAGGAATATTACAAAAATTAAAAAGTAATTTTTTTCTTAATATTAATGTTAGGAATATAAAAATTAGCTGGCCGGATGGCCTATTCTGAGCAGTGAACTAAGATGGTCTTAATTTTACAAACGGATAGATAATATTGAAGATAATGACAAAAGACAGTGTAGTTCACATCATCGACAGACTGTGTTGAATAAAAAAAGTGTCGCAATTTGCACACAAAAACACGACCTTGGACGCAGGTGTTCAAATCTACGTGGTATGGAGGAAAGGGGATATTGTGGTGGCTGTGTCTAAAAATAACTTTTAACGACAAAATTTTGGAGGGGAGAGAAAGGTTGGTTCAAAAACCAAGCACATTTTTTTTAGAAACACAAGTAGAGACGGACAGACTAACAGATAAACATCCATACTTGACTGAAGCATGACTGAAATGACTTTATGGTAGGAAATTTGAAATTGAAAATAAAACTAGGCAGTGATTGGCCACAGACAATCATATCATTAGCGCTCAGACGCGAAAGTGGGGTCATTTCTCAATAGTTGTTCAGTGATAGACACAGATTTTAAAGTGTGGTGATTTCCATATGAAAGAAAGAGAAAGAAAGTTAGGGACGCCATACTATAGCCAGCAGCTCAGCTGAGTTTTGCTAGCAATTCTGTGTTATTTATTCATAATCTGGTAAGATTGAAATTATTTCCTTATATATTTTGAATATTGTTTCATGTTCGAGTGATTTGATACTGCCATATCGAAATCTAGCCTTACAAACAAGTAGGGATTTGCTCTAGACCCCCCGCCCTAGTCAGGGTCTAGGGACCAACAATGTACATAAACTCCAGCAAGGATTATGCAAGACAGATCAAGTGTTGAGAATAATGATACATATTACCTATCCTCTTTTAGGGCCGAAAACTAATAAACATTTTTCAGGATCTATAGTCTGGGAGGATCTATCTGATGTAAAACCACCATGGTAACTGTGCTGTTTGGTCAGAGAGATCTGACCTGTCTGTATGATGTGGTTGTTGTGTCACTGTTGTGTCCAGACGTGGGTAGAGAATAGATTTTGACACATGGCCCATACTTTGATTGCAGAGCTGCGAGTTTCTGTCGTCAACAAAGCAGTGTCTATTCAGTTGGTGACTTTACTCGAGTGTATCTGTGCAGTATTTGTGACAGAGACCACCATTATTGCCCGCCAGCACGGAGAGGTGGGACCACCTGATTTCAGCACCAGAGCGACAACTACCAGATGAGTGAGCCTCTGGTCTGCTGGACTTTCACCAACGCCCTTTAGTTACTAAGAACCCCATAAAGATTCCCACCATTTTCTGGACACTGTGTAGTCAATATAGACAGGTGTGATGAGGCCACCCCAACAGCACAAACAGTACTATCCTCCCAGTAGATGAATACTAGAACATTTTAATAAAACTAACTAGTATAGTACATATATATGTACACTATTGCATTTATGATATACTATTCCATGCATTTCTTTTTTCAAAATCTCTAAATCCTTTTAAGTTCTGGTCAACCTAAAAAATTGACACAGAACAAAATAAATGTAATATAATTTTATCAAAATTTTGACACACGTGAGTTAGTTCAGTGTATTTTAACAATTATTAATATTATTAGTCTTGTTACATATCTGTGGGTATATTTATAATCCATTACACCACACTACATATCATAACCCTAGACACTTTACGTAGCCACATTCATAAAAAAAAAATTAAGTGTGAGGTCGTAGTGGTAGCAAGAAAGGCCTTCTGACAATTCTCAACTACATTTTACCTCAGGAGCCTTCACAGCTGGCCTCATACAATTACATTTAGTAATATCATCATCATACAATACCATCAAACACCACTACAAAGGCCATGCTCCTGAAAATGATCACAGCCCCTCTACCTCTGATACGACTGCTAGTCAGGGTTCCTTCAACTCAGCTATGGGGTTTCATTTAGATTATTTTGTTGAGAGAGATGATGACATTGAATCATATCTAAGTAGGTATGAGGTATTAGCTACAACGTATGGGCTAGAAAAAGAAAGATGGAGCTTGAAGTTATCCCAAGGTCTTCTGGGAACAGCTTATGAACTTTTTTTCAAAAATGAGCAGGGATGACCAAGACAATTATGACATGTTAAAGCAGGCTCTATTGTTAAGATACGAAAAGCATGGTGAATTTTACAGGAAAAAGTTTAGAAATGCCAAGCTACTGTCGGGTGAGACTTATCACCAGTTCTCTGCACGGTTGGAGACTTACTTGGAGAAATGGACTGCTCTGGGGAAAACCCAAGATCTTAAAGAAATGATTCTTATTGAGCAATTAAGAGAGTCCATGGCTCCAGACTTGAGAAAGTTTCTCATGGAACAGGGTGCGGAGAGGCTGGGTGAGTTACTTAATGTCGCTGAGAGGTATCAGGTAGCCCAGGCAGAAGTAGCAGGCACCAAAAAGAAGCATGTAGATAATTATAGGGCCCCACAAAACTCAAATAGGTTTGATAATAAAGATCAGGGTAACAAGTTTAAGCCAAATTTTGATAGGCCACGCAATGATAATAAACATAAAAACTCACAGTTCAATGACAGGAAATATGAGGAAAGAAAACCGCTTTATCAAAATAGATACTATTGCAAATGGTGTAAGAGAGAGGGTCATGACACCAAATTTTGTACTAGGAAACCTTCTGGATGTGCTGCGATGAAGTTGGGGAACACGGAAGAAAAGGTAAAACCTACTGGACAGCAGGAACCTTATCATCCCCCAGTATGTGAGGACGTGGTATGTAATGGAGTCACGATTAGGTGCCTTTACGATACCGGTTTGGATTTCGATTCCGTTGTGAGTGCGCACTTGGTGAACCCGGATCAGTATACCACAGAAACAGTGGAGATTCAAGGGGCGACCAAGGACCTACCACTCATGAAACTTCCCATTGCAAGGATAACAGTGAAAACTCGCTATGTGGAAGGGATAATCAGAGCAGCAGTGATAGACGCACCCATTTACCCTCTGATATTGGGATGTCGTTATGTCTTCTTGGGGACTCCCAAGAGACCTCTGGTCATGGCAGCAGTGCGGACCAGATCACAATCCAGAAAGGAAGAATATGAACCTATAAATACTCATCCAGAAAAGATGAGGAAGGCACAGGCTGAGGATAGGTCACTGAAGCCGTGCTTTCAAAAATTGCGTAACTGCCATACACCTCCAAGCAAAGGAGAATTTTACATGAAGAATAAATTGTTATATAGGAAGGCCGGAACTGGTTCAAATTGTCACGGACAACTGGTACTTCCCAAGATGTTTAGGGCAGACGTAATATGGAGTTTACATGTTGGAAAGGATGGGGACCACGAGAAAGTAGGTACCATCTGCCAAAAAATTGCTCAAAATTATTATTGGCCAGATGTAATGGTCATCGTTGAGAATTTTGTCGAAGCCTGCGGCATATTTCATGAGGGAACACCCACAAGTGGGGAAAATAATAATCAGGACCTAGAAACGCCACGGGGCAAACTTAGGCCTGAAAATGGAAAGAAAAATAAAATTAATAATGTAGTCAAAGGGGAATGGGAACCCCCTTTTCACACACAGTCTTCAATTGAATGTGTTAGAATGGCAACTCTGCGTCGAGTACAAAGAGTGATTTTACCCCAGAATAAGCCGACAGTCCCTCGGTCGGAATTATGTGAACTGGGTGAAGGTAAAAGAGAGAGAAGATCTCTCACAAGGAATTTAAAGTGGGGAGAAAACCCCAGGAAACGCATAGGTAGTGGTAGATTTTTGTGTGATGACAAAAGAAGAAACGTCCTCAACATAATGCTTTTAGTATTATGAAAAATATGTCAGAAAAATTAAAAGTCCATATGTAAATTATTAAGGACGTGGACAGATGAGAAGGCAGAAGAGACTGTTACCTCATCATACCAATATGTGAACGAACTGACCACTGGTTTAAAAACTAGTTGGAAACTGGCAAATGAAAATTTGAGACAAGCCAGGAAAAAGCATGCTGCTTATTATAATAAAAAAGCAAAGGATAGGGAGCTTGCTGCAGGGGAGAAGGTGCTTCTTCTTTTACCAGGCAGCAACAATAAACTTCAGATCGGATGGCAAGGTCCATATACAGTTTTGGAATAGGTATCCAGAACAAATTATAAGATAGACAAGAAGGGAAAGGAAAAAGTCTATCATGTGAACCTTTTGAAGAAATATATGGACAGACAAATCCAGGAAGGAACACACTTAATAGCCTTGTCAATTGCAACCAAAATGAAAAATGAACCTCTCACCTCAGTTGAATATCCACTGTAGTCTAGTGAAACGTTTGAATAGGTGAAGATCAGTAATCACCTGACAAAAGGACAAAGGGAGAGGATTCAAAAGGTCCTGGAGAAACATACAGACGTGTTAACGGATAAGCCGGAGCACACAAATTTGTTGGAATATGATATGAAACTACTAGACCCAACACCCATCTGTATGAGGCCTTATTCTATTCCGTTTGCTAAGGAAAAAGCTTTGAGAGAGGAGATAGATTATTGGTTACAGGAAGGGATTATTTCTCACAGTGAGTCTCCTTATAGTTCCTGTGTGGTTTGTTTGCGGAAACCATCGGGAGAACATAGACTGTGCATCTATTACAGGAAACTGAATGCTGTCACAGAAGATCAGGTGGATCCATTACCTGATACAATAAATTGGTCCGCACAGTGTGAATTGGCTTACCAGGAGTTAAAAGAAAAACTCACAAGCAGGCCAGTATAGCAATTGCCTGACTTGAATCAAGAATTTGTCGTGAGAAGTGACGCAAGCAATGTGGGCCTGGGCGCTACATTGTTGCAAAGGTCCTCCTCACAAGATGGTGAATTGAACCCAGTCGTTTATGCAAGCCGCAAGTTGAACAAAGCGGAAAAAAATTATTCAACAAGTGAGAAAAAATGTTTTGCGTTAATATGGGCTATAAAAAAATTTCAGATTTATCTATATGGCAAGACATTTGTGGTCCAAACGGATCATTCAACTCTCGTATTCCTGTCACAAGCCAAGCATGAAAATTCCAGATTATTAAGATGGTCATTATTATTACAGCCATACTCATTTCTGATTGAATATATTCCCGGCCCTCAGAACGTCGGTGCAGATTTTTTGAGTAGACATCCTTGTGATGAAAATCAGATGAAAACGTAGGACTTTATTTGCGCTAAGTTATCTCACAGATTGTAACCTGCAGTGGATGCATGTTTTAGGAAGGGAGATGTGTAGTAAAATATGTGAGATAATCGCTTATTTCAGTAAGATTTTAGTCCTTTGATGAATAAATACCCCAGCCCTCAGGTGTCTGACTGGTTTCATCTTCATCGCCAGTAGGGCGATGCCTTTAGTGCAGTGGGAATGCTAAGAAAATGACCCGCCGTAAAAATCAAACACGCTTTAGTTTCGGTTTCGAAAACGTTCACAAAACCTTTTAACATCTCGCCGATCTGCTGCACGAAACGGGGGAAAAGCTTGTAATTAACGACTTGCCATAACTGTGATACCAAACTGGCATTTGAATTAACGTAATATGTTAACTTTAACACTAACATTTGTAATAATTCGGACATTTCAAAGTAGTAAGAATGAGGCGATTGTAATAATTAACGCAAAAGCACTACCAAAGTTTTGAAAAACCCCTCTTCGTTCTGCACGCGGTCTCTTTAATATATACCCGCTGTGGGCAAAGCCAGCAGAGGCAAACACACAGACAATTTTTTATTTCCTCCTAGCGGTATTATTCTGACGTCACTCAAACTAGTTGGTTTATTTGAATAGTGAGGAAAATGTTAGAGACAGGGAGGGAAGATGGCCGACTTGTGTACAATTTATATTTGACGATTGACAGTGACAAAATTGAAAATCTAAACCATACTGAAACTGACCATACAAATCATATGGTAGTATAGCTTAGAGTCCCCTGAGCAAAAATATGTTTTAAAAAATATGGTAGTCCAAGTATTAGCCAAGTTATTGAGAAAATACTAAATGTCTACGAACGCTTGACCAGACAGCTGTTGTTCTTGCTCTTTACACATAACGTTAGTGGGGACGCTAGTGTAAAAAAAGAGGCATTGTAGTAATTCCAATTCTATCAGTTGGTATAAGAGTAAAGGAGTACAAGGGGAGAGATAGGAAAAATGTAACTAAAACGAAACATCTTTTTCTATTGGGCATAACTAACGCAGACTGACCAATGGACTAAGAGGCACATAGCCTGTTTGGAATTGTTTTGGTTTTTTTCAAACGAAATTCAAAAAAGTTGTACTAGTGCCTTTTTTCATTGGTCGGCTCTAATAGATATTGGCAAAAGGCATAGTGGTCTCGTGGCCATTTGACTAGAAAATTTTATTCAAACACTTACGTTGAGATCAGATGTGATAGCTTGTAAAATTAAATACTAATTCACTATCTGGACGGGGCAGAGCGAAACTGAGGCCATATTCTTTGCCAGTCAACGTTATTTGTGACATATTTCTTTGAACTAGTGGTAAGAATGCTTTATGTATTTACATGCTTGATTAAAACTGAAAAAGTCAGATACTGCTGTGGAAAAGTGAAGGACATGCCGGAAGCAAACATTATTGAGTCCTCACATTGAACTGTATTTGACTGTTGTATATTATTATGATTTTGTATTAATATTTTGTATTGGAAATTTTAGGAAGCCTCTGTATTCTATGAACACTTTTCAACATGCCTAGAGCGTTTATAAGTTAGAAAGAAAAGAAAAAAATCATATAAATGGAGAGGTGGTTACTCCACATTATTGCATTGAAGCAAACTATGTAAAAGTACAGTGGCGTATCTACCATAGGGACCTGTGGTGTGGTCACAGAAGGGTGTGAGTCATAAATTAGGGGCTGATGCACATGAATGCACAAGAGGCTGACCCCATACCGTCATGTATATATAGGGATAGGAATTTGTGATCAGGTTGAAAAGGCCAGGGTGTCTTTTTATTGCAGAGTTTTTATTTACTGTTACCATCCGGTGACAGGAAACCTGATGAGTGGGTGTAAAGTCTCCATTATAAAGTTTAAGCTGTCAGTCGATAGCCTGAAGGAGCTTATGTGTGGGTGCTGATCGACATTGTCTCTACATTGATATACTGACATACATCGACCAACCAAGAATCCCAAGTGACAAGTTATCAGCTGGGACCTCTGACATTTCATCCTAAGAAAATAATTACTATCAAAATAACATTGAATTATATGGGACTTGATGTAAACAACAGCTCCTCATAACAAATGACAATCACTAGCAACTATAAAAGTATTAATCTGTGAATACACCTACAGGAACTTTATATTAACATATATTCATAGGACCAAGAGTCCATATTTTAGTTAAAACATTATATGTAAATATATTTCCTCATTTTCAAAGACCTGTCCAAAAGAAGTTGGCGGGACAGGCAGATTAAATTGTATAAAGAAAAAAACATTCAAATTTTAAAAGAAAACTTTAACCACTGTCTTATTCATTTTATTATAGTGAGTTAAAGTGTATTGTGTTGATGTACCATCATCTTCATTTCACCCCTAGACACTAGAGACATCATACACCAGCCACTAGAATCAAGATACGGACTGTGTGAGATCTAGGGAGGTAGCGTTAGGTTCCCTGATCAATATATCATCATCATCATCATCATCATTCTTGTTATAGTCAGGGACCTACATGTGCTTGACCTCACACAGTTACCACAGACACAACTATCTTTCTTGTTAAGTATAACATCTTAACCTCCCCAGCAAAAATTACATTTGCTACAGATCGAACCATGGACCACCGAGCTAGGAAGCCAGTGCACTAACCACTGTGCTACCGCTGATATATATATATATATATATATATATATATATATATATATATATATATATATATATATACATATACATATATACATACATACACACATATATAAGATTCTAGATTATAAGCTTGCTCTCATATCTATAGTAACTATATCAACTATGAATTTGTTAACTAACAAATAACAAATTTAATAATTAATTAGTCTTTAACAGTTTAAAATTAAATTGAAAAGATGGGTGAAATTTAGTATAAGTTTTGTCTTCAAAGAAACTTGATAGGGGAATTATACAAGTCCATTGCGTTCGCCTTTTAATAAGAACTTAGCTCTTCAAATGCTTGAGTACTGCAGCAGATATTTCGTCAAGTCTTTTGTGATAAGGGCACTTCTCTACACAACTCGTCCAATGTAGGGCTTGAATGACAAGATAGTGGCAAAGACACTTACTTCAAACGGTCTCGTACCACGAACAGTAATATGGCCTGAACCACGAACAGTAATGTAGCCTCGTACCACGAACTTTAGAAACAATAAAAGAACAAATGCCTCTGCTAAGTACATTGTGGTCAGAAGATTAAACAGGCGCCTTTTCTCGCTGTGCACCCACCAATCAGCATCTCTGAATAATTATTCTCCCTCAGTATACACAGTATACCTCAGGGAAAATGATTAGAAATCGGAATTATTCTTCTGGTTACTTTAATAGGGAAAATGTGTCTGGACAGCGCGAGTGCAATGGCTAGTGCCTAAATTAACATTATCAAGTTACATATTTCGCACAAAATGATACTATACACACTATTTGATGTAATCATCACTCACTTACTCACTGCTCCATTCGGACTCTGGGGTTACTTCTGCTGTCGGTTTTCTGTACGACTAGCAATCACCAGCGCTTGCTGTAGTGGTTTAAGAATATACTATTTCATATGTTGAGGTTGCCAGTCTCGTTTGACTTGTATAACCACTCAGCAAGTAAAACATGTCACATTCACGTTGTAAAATAAATGTTCACAATTTACCCCAAATGGGAATTTCCAGTGTGGCCGGGTAGGGTAGTGGGGGTTGCTGTTTTGAATCGAGAGTATTAGATTTTGATTACTAGCTAGCCTGCTAGAGGTGATGATTTCTCTCTACAGACTTACAGGAATTTACCAGGTTCGGGGATAGTCCTCTAAGATGTTTTATTTTTAGAGCAGATGGTTATTGTTTGTGTTGCACCTGCAGCGATTAGCTTTGGTATGATACTTTAGTAATTTGTATGATGGCCACTTGCAAAACATATGATTCGTCAACAGCATTTGTGTTCAATGAAACAACTGTTTTATTTAACTTTCAACAAGAACTGAGTTAAGTCAAATGGTAACCACATCAAATTTTCATAATAGCATGTCGACATTTATAAACCAGCATGAAGGTTCAATATATTATTTCTAGGATGCAACATTCCTTTTTCCCAACATCAGGATCTTCCTTTGTAAGCATATCTGTCAATTATATGCCTAGTTTGTTTTCATTGTTGCACACCTTCGAACATAGCCCTACTTGGGTTATGACCGTCAGCTCTATCTTTTTAAGTATGTTATGTTTTTCCTACTTACAAAGTTTTGGAATCCATAAACACTTCCACAATTAATTGAATATACACAACTGTGTCTGAAGTTGATGTCCTCAACTGAAATCTACACTGATTAGACAAAGCATGTCCTTGCTTTTACGCTCTCAGTTCAATACTGCCCAAAAACATGGCTTCGTCTCCCGTTCATTTCTGGGAAAAAGGAAGGACTGAGCTTAACCATTGGTTAGAAATCACGTGACTAACGCAACTCTGCAAGCGAAGCTTGGCCTAAAATAATGCGTGGCGTTTCCAAGCTAAAACTGGCCTAATTGAACATCTGCGTTAAGATTTTCTTTTATCTTCTGTTTCTATAAAAATTTATTTTATGTTAATATAGTCTATATCTGAAAACTCACGGTATACGCGGTTACATACAGATCCCGGGGCCCTGCAAATGTATCCCGTAGGGAGACATTTGAGTACTATCAAATCTTAAAAAATTTATCCCAAAAATTTCTTAAGTTCAAAAAAATGTTCAGAAAAGTTCAAAGTTCAAAAAAATTTTCTAAGTCCAAAAATAATTCGGAAAAATTTAAACTAATTCCTAAACTAGGTTGCTATATCTATGTGCGATCAAGTTCTCTATAAAAAGTTAGGGATGGACATCAACTCCAAAAAAATTTTTTAACTATCCAGCATTTTTCATCACATTTTAAAATTGGCAACCCTGACTAACCAAAATTTTCATTAAGTCATCACTCAAAAATATGGGGAGTGGCAACATTGGGAACATGAACAATAATATCCTATTTCATTATCATAATCCACATGCATGTTATTCCAACAATATAGTTGACACACTGTATTGGACATTGTGGGGGAAAACCTAATTCTATCTCTGTGTCCTCCGAGTGGTTCAAAATTTTATGTTATTTTCACTCCTGGTGTTTTAATAAGTTTTGGTCCTAACTTATTTATTGAGTAAGCACTCCATGTATTTTGTAGTAGAAAGTATTCCTGTTTTTTTTTTTTTTTTCAAAATATCCACATCATCTTTGCAAATGACGATCCAATTGTATAAGTCAGTTAATTTAACCGTGGTGATCGATCATGCTTTCTTTTGTTATTTATTATTGCATATGGGGGACTATTTCAGACTGTACATAATCATTTTCAAACCTTAATGTAACAATTTATTCTGATAAGCAATTACAATGTACCAAATAAAATGATTAAAAATCTAATTACTTGTACTTGTTCATTTATTTTTGAAATAACCTGGTATCCTTGACAATATGTATCTGTTATCACTTGTTTATCCTTGTATACCATTTTGTATTTCCTTTATTTTTTCTTTTATAAATCCCATATTCTCCATATATATGTGGTGCTCCAATATTTTATAGGTGTGGACCTTTCCTAGTCTTCTTGTTTATACTGGGAATTCATCAGTATTGACTTTCAATGTATGACATCTAACAATATATTTATCAACAACACATCGACTAATCATTTGTAAACATCAACAAAACTTTCATAATTTTATCGCAATATGAGGTAAAATACTTTTGTACATATTTTCAGGATTTCGACACCAACTCTGCCTTCGCAGGTCGAAGGTTAGTCAGAGTTATGTGGTGCCTGTAACATCCGCTGACTACAGCCAGATGGGTGACTTATGGTACTTATGATTCAAAAATCTTGTCCGTCAGTTATCTTAAGTGTGGGGCGGGGGTCTATTTCATGGTATCGTTGACAAAGTTTGCAGCATTTCCAATCTAGGTATTCTTTTCTTATGTCATAATATCTCCATGATATATCTGTGACATGTCTATCCTTGGGATAACATTGTTTTTTTTTTCAATATCCTCGGGGTGAGCAAATCTCAGTACGTCCAATTTCATCAATCATTTATATTTTCTCTCCTGTAATTCTGGGTATGTTATGAGTATAGTAAATTGTCAATTTATTTCAACTATCTTACAACATTCTGTAATTCGTGATAGGGAATAGTCATTTGTTATACAACAATGTTCATTTTACAAAGGCAATGAGCACAAATCAAAGAGATATCTTCTCCAAAAATGCGGATGTATCTCTATTTCCTTTACCTCTGGGCGTAGCAATTATTCAGTCATTATTTTTTTTTTTCATTATTTAATCTCCATTTTGTGTCCTTAGTACCTGTGGTTCCATGGGATTATCATAATCTATTGGTCCTTGTCTACTGATAATCCTTCAATAATGACTTCAAATATGGTCCTCATATGTGTAACAATCATCTGCTCTGATTTGTTCCATGTCCATGGTATTCATAAAATATTCCATTATCTCTTTGTCTTATCTCGTAACCACGAAAGACTAAGATTATTCCTCCAATGTTAATGTGGGGGATTTTGTGCATAAACATTACAACAAAATCTCAGTTGTGACAACATAAAGTTTCACCTTAATATAAAATGGCATTTTCATCATACATAACCAGTTGCTTCTTCATCTCATGTGTCATTAGTGGTTATCATCCAGTAATGGGGTGTTCAATGTGGGTTCAGCATATACAAATGCTGTAAAGGGGTATTTCATTTGCTAGGTCAGCATGTGCAAATGCTATTTCTTTAACATGGGCAAAGGCATCATCAACAAATAGGTGCAATTTGTTCAATCTGGGGTTAGCATATACTAATGCTCTCAAGGGATTCTTCATTTGCAGAAAATCAGCATGCGCAAATGTCATTGGGGTACTTGTGATATCAACAAAATAGTGTTGGAGTATCAGGGATCAAGCTGGTGGGGTGTATGACTGGTAATGGGCAGTAGGAGTAAAAACTAATTTCTCACTCTGAAATGGTGATTTATTTTCTCTTTTTCTTTTCTTTTATGTCGGCTGCTAACCTCAAGGCAGTCAATGTTTTACAATATTGGCTTATCATCATCAAAATGTGTGAGGGTGGCATATACACATAATACATTTTGTAAAAAAAAATTCCAATTGTTTTTCTCTTCTCATTTTCCTGTTATGTTTTGTCTCTTTTCATTTCTTTCTTTTTCATTTCTTTTTTTCATTTCTCTTCTGTTTTCTTGTGATTTCTTTTCTTTTCTTGTGATTTCTTTTCTTTTCTTTTTTGTATCACAAGTACTAAAGAATGATAAAAATCAATTCACTAAACACTAGATATACTATCAACATTCCTACTAGTAAATCCTAACCAATAGGGCTGCAAGTAATAGTTTAGGTTAGAATAGAATGAATGTTGTAGCAGTATCTGTTGTCAATAAGTGGCGAGGAAAGGGTACATCAAGGATCTCCTGATTACAATATGATTGTAATTCCAAGGAATGAATATTATTGGGATTGAAAAAAAATCACAAGTCTAGAATGTCGTCTCAATATAGTGGAAAGGAAAAATAGTAAGTTAAAGATGTGTAACAGTGGAGTGAAGAGAATCTTATTATAGAGAGTCAAGGTTGGGATATGGAATCTCTTTAGGAGAATGTTTAAAATTCTTGACAGTACCAATATACATCTGGATCTAAAATAATAATGTACATTTGAAAATAAATAATCCTGTGGAGAAAAATAGTATAACATGCAATACTAGTTTTGGGTATGAATTATATGCTGTTAGCAGATGTCATAGTGGGAACAGTATGATTGGTCAAGGTGATAGAATAAAGGAGTTTAGCATAAATGAGATCACAGAAATATTAGTATGGGGTAAGAAAAAAAAACTACTGGTGTAAAGTGTCTGCATGAAAATGCACTAAGATGCGAAAGTACAGGACTCTGGATCTGCAAGGACAAGAAGTCTGGTGAATGAAACATGGAATATGATTCGTTTCAAAAGTAGAGATCAATGTTACAACAGCATAGTGTGACACATGTGTTATAGGTAAAGTTGTGTAACATTCTAAATATCAAAAACTGTCTGACTAATAAGGGTGTCTGTAAACAAAGAACATTGTATCATCTGTGTCATCTTTATTTCAATAATCCAAATAAAAATGTCTAACTAGAATCCTCCGTGGGCTGGTCTTGATTTCTTTCTGGGCATCAGTATTCTAAGGCTGGAAAAAATAACTTTCTCAGTGAGGCTTTGACATCTTAGTCTGTAAGCAAGTCATTTGAACTGTCAAAAACTGAAAATAGAGTACATGGGGAGAGTTAGTACATTGTTAAACGTAATTGCACATTCGCGGTGACCGTACATGGGATGGCATGTACATTGAAGACTCGAGGGGCGTGTCTCAGCAAAGCTTCAGTAATAAGTCCTTTAGTTGTGCCGCCATCTCTAACTTTGCAATGTCACGACTGGTTAGGCGAGCATCATACTGAGTAACTGTGGGTGACACTGCATTTGCTGATTGTTGGGGCTCTGAGGACATTGGCGAATGCTGTGATGGCTTAACATCTTTTGATTGCGGTGATGGTTTCACTGTGGTAGGGGTTTGTATGGCTGGAACATCTGTTAGTTTTGAGGCAGGTATATGTTTCGCCTTGATTTTTCTTCTGACTTGGGCCTGTGGTACATTAACGTCTTTTACAGTGGGCGCAGTAATTTGCACACTGTTATTTTTGACTAGTAGAGCTGAGCCTAATACTTCTCGGCTTGGTTTGGGTACTCGATAGCGTTTCTTCAGAATCTTTCGTCTGATATAGTTGTGCTGTATACGCGGAATTTTGTTGCTAGGGATTGAGTCATCAGATTCTGTTTTGTAGGCGCGTTTGACGCTGGCGCTGACTGGTACAAATAATGTACTATCCGCATCACTGGTTTCAATAGAACTGGCTGTATGAATGTCTGTTTCTTGTTCGTATAGTTCTACCATTTCTTTGTCATTTTGTTCGTTGGGGTCTGACAAAGCTGTGCCGGGGTTGACACTGTAGTTTCTCATTTCTTGTTGCGTTTCGTCTTCATAAAGATTGCTGGTATATGGTTCAACAATCTGCTTGGGTATAGTTTCTTCAGGATCGGATTGTTCTGAACGAGCAATCTTGTTCTTGTGGTATAGCAGTGTTTGTCCGTCGCTGGTATCCAACTGGAACTGCCTGAACTGGGGGTGTGATAGGTATCAGCTGACGATTTTTCACCGCGGGAGTTAGTTTGAGTGTGAATATAAGTTGTTTGGTTGTTGTTATCGTGTGACGTCTGAGGCATTATTTCTTCATTTCTAATGCGCAAGTCTCTGTCTTGGAGTCTATTACGCAATTCAAGTGGTGGGATATCTTCTTCGCTTTCGGACGAGTCTCGTTGTTGTCTTGCTCGATGTAGTGCATCGGTGGGTGGTCTGGGTATGCGGTCGTCTTGGTAAAATTCAGAGTCTGTCGTCTCTGACTCTGATATGTCAGACGGATCTGTACTGGATGGATTATAATTTAGGGTGGCCTTTCTAACTGGTCTTGTATTTGTCGTCAGAGGCGGAACGGGTCGGTGATTATCAATTTTGAGTTGTTTTACGTGAGCTTTTGTTTGGTGGTGTTTCTCTTCATTCCAGATAATGAAGTTTACAGGCGTAGTTTGTTTCATGATTTTGTAGCCATCCAACCATCGGTCATCGAATTTTGAACTGCGTACATGTTTCTTGTAGTATACTTTGTCTCCTATTTTGTACGTTGGTAGCTTGGCTGATTTATCATGTTGTTTCTGTTTCTTGTGAAATGCCTTCTGCGTATTTCTTTGTGCAATCTGGTGAGCTTTATACTTTTCTTGAAGGATTATTTCGACGGGATCTTCTCCCATGTATTTTCTTTGTGGGCGAAGTAGGTTGTCTAACGGAAAGTTTGGTTCTCTTCCGTATAGCATGAAAAAGGGTGACATTCCTGTGGTATCGTTCACGTTTACTCGGATGGCTTCAAGAGCTTGGTTAATGTATAGATCCCAGTATTGGTGGTTCCCCTTGATATATTTGCTAATAATATCATGTAGGGTGGCGTGCATGCGTTCATTTCTGCCATTTGCATTTGGGCAATAATAGGTGGTTGTGGTATGTTCGATATTCAGCTGGTGTAAGGTGGCTTTAAATGGGTTACCGATAAACTGTTTACCGTTGTCTGAAATGATTCGTTTTGGACAGCCATGCCTGGGAATGAATTCTTGTAAAAAAATTTGCGTGATGGGCTGCGATGTGGCATCACTGAGTGGGTAACTTTCTGGCCAAACAGAGTATTGGTCAACTATGTGCAGGAGGTATTTGTTGCCTGATTGGGTGAGTGGGTAAGGACCTGATAAGTCAATGCTTACTGTTTGCATGGGATAATGGGAAGGTTGCATTTCTTGAAGGGGAATTAAATGTGGCTTCATGTTTCTCAATTTACATGTTCTACAGGTGGCTACATATTCTGTAATGTCTTTGTAGAAAGTTTGCCAATAATACCTTTTCTTTATGACATCAATTGTTTTGTCTCTTCCCATGTGCCCGTTATTATCATGAAACTGTAGCAATACTTCTGGGACTAGATGTGCTGGAATGACTTTTCTTAGTGTCCCTTCTTGTTTACTATCAATATAGTATAGAGCTCCATCCGTTGGGTGTACTGTAAAATCTTTGCTTTTTGTTGGGTTTTCCTTCACGTATGTGAGCAGCTTAACAATTTCTGCATCTTTCGCTTGTTCTAACCTCATGTCAAGCATATCTTGACTTTCTTCTTCTACTTGTGTGGCAGAATCTGAGGTACTTCTTCGACCTGGTGAAGTATATTCGTTAATTTCTTTAGCATTATCGTCAATCTCTGAGGATGTGCCATCATTTTTGACTCTAATTGTTTTCACTTCGGTTTCATCATCATATTTGATTCTGGATAGGAGATCTGCACAGATGTTAAATCTGCCAGGGATATGTTCGATAGTGGTGTCATAGGACTGTAAATTCATTGCCCATGTCTGTAACTTCTTAGGCTGTTCCTGTGTTTTGGTGAGCCAGTTAACCAAAGGCTGGTGATCAGTTCTAATAGTGAGTTTCGTCCCTCTCACATAAAAGTCTAATTTCTGTACTGCATAGTGAATGGTGCATGCTTCTTTCTCAATGGTGGTCCACCGTTTCTGTGACTTTGACAATGCGTGGGATAAGAATGCAATGGGTTTCACATTGGGGATGTCTGGTAGTATGGGTGTTTCATCTTCTAGTACTGGTTGTACCAAACATGCACCAATTGCGATATTCGAGGCATCGGTGTATAGTATCATGGGCTGAGAAATGTCTGGATGTCCCAGAAGCGGAATGGCGGTTAGGGCATTTTTGAGATATTCAAACGATTTCTGGCACTCTTCTGTCCATCTAAATCGTGCATACTTGCGGGTAAGGGCTATTAATGGCTCAGCTGCTTGTGAGAAATGTATGATATGGCGTCTATAGTATCCTACGGAACCGATAAAGGAGCGTGTTTGTCTCACCGTCTTGGGGCTAGGCATTTCTCTTATGGCTTTGACTTTATCTTCATCAAGTCTGATGCCATCTCTATTGATGACAAAGCTTAAATATTTTGTTTCTGTCTTTAGAAACTCACACTTCGACAGTTTTAACTTTATTTGGTGATGCCTGAGTCTATCAAACACTGTTTCAACCTTGCGGAGGTGGTCTTCCATCGTGCCTGCGGTATGTATCAGGATGTCGTCTATGTATGCAAGGGCAAATGGATGTAGACCCTTTAACACTTCATCCATGAGTGACATATATGTTGCTGGCGATCCTTTTAGACCAAATGGCATAACATTCCAAAAAAAACTTCCGATATGGGAACAGAATGTGGATTTCTGTTTTGCCTCAGGTGTCATGGGGATGCACCAAAAGCCTGACCTTGCATCAAGTGTGGTAAAGTATGTAGACTTTCCTAACGTCGCAAGTAGATCGTCTATCCTGGGGAGGGGGTAGGAAATGACTTTTGTGATTTTGTTCAGGGCTCGGTAATCGCAGCAAAAGCGACTGGACCCATCTTTCTTTGTTACGATAACGATGGGGGAGGACCATTGGGATCTGGATCTTTCGATGATTCCTGCCTGTAGCATTTCATTTATAGACCTTTCCACGAGTTCTCTGTTTTTTCAAGGGCGTATGATAGGGTTTCATATGTATTGGCTCCTCTGTGGGTGTTTGAATGTCCATTGTGACAGTGTTAGTTCTGCCTAATTCCATGTCATTGAGTGCGAATACATCCTGGTGCTTTTCTACAAACGTTTTCAAACGTGGCTTATTATCTTCTGTGGCATTCAGGGTTGCAAGTAACTGAGCTATTCTCTCTCTGTATTTATGATCTGCTATGATATCTCTGGTCTGTCTTGATGCCTCCGTTTCATTCCCATAACACTGACTAACAAAAAAAAACTTTTTTTTTCTTTCTCTAACATTTCTATGTTTTTCTGGTCAATTTTAATGCGCTGTTTTTTAAATCTGCAAACCGTTTTTCTCTATCAGGTCGGGATCTCTAGAAATACGCAATTGAAGTTTTTTAACAACGCATACAGTATTACAACATCATTCGTACAAGAAGTATAACAGTTATGTAGGCTTGAATTTCTTTGCAGTCGACTTTCGTCGGTGAATGGCATGTGGTACATCGCGATGAAGCATCCAACAATAATCGGCAAGCATGGTCACACTCCACCGTCCTTGATAACGTGACTCCATTACGGCGATATCTTGATGGAATCATTCTCCATGTTCATCGGTGACTTCGCCAAGGTTGTCAGGGAAAAAGTCAAGATGCGAATCGAGCAAATGGATTTTGAGGGACATGTTACAGCCCATAATTATGTATGCATCTATGCACTGCTTAACAATATGCAACATAGTTGACAGATTTGTGATTTTCCAGAAAGTTATCGACGATCGATTTGAATGCCATCCATGCGCGAAGTTCCCTACCATGTAACAAGTTCTCGAATTGTTTGTCTGCAATAACTTTCCTAATATGAGGTCCTACAAAGATACCTTCCTTTATCTTTGCATCGCTAACTTGCGGAAACTTTTCTCGAAGATAAGTGAAAGCTTTGCTCGTTTTATCTAACGCTTTTACAAAATTCTTCATGAGCCCCAACGTTATATGTAACAGTGGTAAAATGAAGGTGTCTTTGTTAATTAATGGCTCGCGTGTTACATTTTTTTATGCCCGAGCTGCATACGATCCCGGATAGGCCACACCTTTCTTGCATAATGTTCCTGTCTGTTGCGGCTGTCCCATTCACATCGGAAGCAACAGAATTTAGTATACCCAGTCTGCATGCCCGTGAGAATTGCAATGACCTTTAGGTCTCCACAAATCCGCCATTGGTAGTCATTGTACTTTATTTTTTCCAAACGTATAGCCATATTGTCATAAGTTTCTTTCATATGAACAGAGTAGGCGACTGGAATTGTTGAAAAAAAAATTTATGTTATGCAATAACACGGTTTTTAGACTAATCTTGGAAGAATCGAAGAAAAATCGCCATTCGTTGACTATGTGCTCATGACCGTTTACATCTTTGCAATAGCAAATGTCATCATCCATCTCAAAGTATTGAACAAGTTCTCTGTGTCTATGACGAAATTTAGATATCGGAGTATTGGGCGCTAAAAGATTCCATTCTTTGAGTCGCGAACCGAGTAATTCCGCTTGTCCTTTGGTAAGAGCGAGATCACGTATTAGATCTGAAAGTTCTGAATGGTTAATTAAGTAAACACCATCATTCACCGGTATGTAATCTGAGTCAGAATTAGTTTCTAAAGCAGGTAAACTATCACTTTCTGATGGTTCATTTACGTCCAACGGATACTGTTCTGGTGGTACTTGGATCGGACACGTGATTGGATCATGAGGCACTGGTTTCGAAACCGATTCAATATTTGGATAAACCACAGACTTTCTAGTTTTAAAAGTGAAACCATGGATATTTGTCAAGCAGAAGTAACAATCAGTAGTGTGATTTGTATGTTCACGTCATATTACTGGCACGCCAAAAGGCATCGACTTATGCTTCGGCAATTTTCGCAACCAACCTGCCAATGTATCGAACAAAAAGCATTTGGCTTCCAAGATTTATTTGCATCATCAACTTTCGAATCGAAATAAAGTTCATATGCTATCTTTAGTAATGGTGTAAAGTTTTTCTGGTCAACACGATCGGTAAAATATCCGCACACGTAACAGAACAGATCAGCTGAATTTCTACAACTTCTAGAAGCCATATTTTGCTCAGAATTATTTCAAAATACAGTAACTATTTGAAAAATCGCGTAACATATGTCATGCATCTTTTAGCAGTATAAAAAGTAGAATTATGTTGCTTTTTATTAATTTTTAATAAGTTATATAGTAAAAATGAAACGGAGCAAATAACGGTTTCCCAAAAATATATTTATTCACAAATATCTTAAGAACCCGACGTGATAGAGATAAACGGATTTCAGATTTGAAATCAGCGCAAGAAACTGACCTAAGAACACTTATTCTTATATAAGAAAGAAAAATGTTGTTTGTCAGTGTAATCTTGGGGCATTTTTCTTGCATCTTGTGAAAATCTCTGTTCCTGGTATGTGGCTTTCTTTTGGGTATTTCTTTGCCATTCATTGGGCTGTGCTTGGTATTGTTTCCTCTGCCATGTGCTGTGTGCATTTCCATTTGTCACTGCATTTACTGTATATACGTTTCTAGTATTATTTCTGGGGTAGTCGTTATTGTGCCATTGTTTCTGATTATTTCTGCCGTAACTGCGCTTATCCGCGTACGTTACTGTATTTCTTCCATTTGTGCTATAGGGCTGTCTTCTTTCCCTGGGCGAAAATTTTTCATTCTTTCTGTTTCCAACTTTGCTGCTATAGTATCTTCCTGTGGTGGAGTCATATAAGAATTCTTCCTTTTCTTCGGAACATTCAATTGGTTTTGGGACTTTATCATATCCACCTGTTTTTGAGTTATATTGATACTCCATGGGACATGTATCTCTGTCTTGTCGCTTCGGATATCCTCCTGGCAAGACAATCTCTGTTTCTCTGTCACTCTGTGATATACAGCACTTCATCTTTTCTCGTGGTGTGCTGGGGCGCAAGAATGAGTAATTATAGTCATTCTCATACCGTGGCTGCCTTATTTATCTCCTTCTTATACATGGACTGGTTTGTTTCTGCAGCCTGGGTGGGGTATGCTGTGGTGTAACATAACTGTGACTGGTATCTCTGCCATTTTCTGCATATGACTTATAACTGTTTACCTTTCGTGTACCATGGTTATTTGTACTGCGATTTCGTGCACTATGTCCAGTGGGAGTGGTTGAGACAATTTGTGAATGGTCTCTATTGGTTTTAGTCTGTCTTATTGTTGACGTATCCACTTGTGCTACAATTGTGCCTCTATTTATGGTGGTAGTTTTTCCTGACATATTCAATATCATGATGGGGAAATCTCTGGACTTCGAGACTTCAGCGATTCCCTCTGTAATTTGCAACAATGGGTCATCAATAATGCTTTCTTCTGCTAGGGGCTGTATTTGAATTGATTGCCCTGGTGTTATGTACTCAGAATTTTTTACTCTGCCTTTTGCTATGACCAGGGAGTTTGAGGCCACCGTTATGGGAGCTGTAAGCCTTACCAAAGACGCTATGTGGATATCGTCCTGGAGATCTATGTATGTATTGTTGACTTTGATTTTCTGGAGGTCATAGTATATTCGAACTTTGTGTTTGTTAAAAAAATCCCTCCCTAGGATAAGATTTCTAGACATTCCTTTAGTAATGACAAATGGGTGTTCAAAATTTGTTTCACCTAAAGAAAATTTTACCCATGCTGTCCCAACTGAATTTAGTCTTTGTCCCGTGACTGAGGCTAGGTGTGTTTTGGACTGTTGAAATCGTACTAAATGTTGGATCTTCCTGAAGAGCTGGAACCTAATAAGACTAATGGATGCTCCTGTATCTACCAGTGCTCTATATTGTTGGCCCTGTATAGCCATGATGCAGGAACTGGGGTCCGGATGTATTTTAGTTCCATCATGCAGCATTTCTTCATAATGTATTTTTTTGGATGGACCCACTTGACAATTTCTGTTCTGTGTTGTTTCTTTTGTTTTAGACCATTTTCTGTGATTGTTGCCCTCACTAACGGTCCTGTTTAGTGAGTGGCGCGGCAGTTTAACTGACGCATGAGGGGTTGAGGTGTGCCTCTGGTATACCGATTTCTGGTGTAATCACGTGGGGGTGGTGCGGGTTGTTGTGGTTGATAACCTCCTCTTCTGAATGGTGCATTATTGTAATTTGCGCTACAGGACTTGTAACCATGTCCGAGCCTACCGCATGTGAAGCATCCGTTTGTATTGACATTATTGACGTCGTTTTGCCTCTGTGTGGGGGGTCTATAATTGCGAGACCTATCATCTCGTTGTCGTGGGCGAGTCCATTGCCTCCTGGCATGGTCAACTTCCATAGGCTCATGCTCATTATAGTCCCTATATTCTGGTAGGGGTTCCCTACCTTCTCTTTGTTGGAACCTTCGGTGAAGATTTTCCTCTTGTATTGCTGCTTGGATTGTTTCAGCAATAGTCTTGGTGTCCTTTCTAATGAGATGCCTTCTGATTTTTTTCCGCTCTAAGGCTATCGGCAAATATCCCCACTAACTGTATTTCTACATCAGGTGTGGTAGGGAATTCTCCGCAAAACGCCTCTTCTGCCATATTGAGGAATCTATCACCATCAAGTTGTACTGATTCATCCCTTTCCTGTTTCATTTGTCTAAGTACTGACCAAGCATGCATTTTGTCTATTATTTCCCCATATCTCTGGGTGAGCTCTTTTTTTAGGGACTCGTAGGTTTCTGTGGGGTACTGCTGGGACCTCCTTCTTAAAAAATCAGTCACGTACGAATCAGAACCTAACAGAGCGATTTTCTTCTTCTCTTCGTCAGTTGTTGCCTCTGCTATTGCCGCAAATTTTTCTATGTCGGCCAACCATCTCCCGAATTTCTTCTTGTCTCCATCGAATGGGTGTACTATGGACCTGACTTGTGAAAATTTTGCATAATCGCTATTCTTTTGTAAGTTCTCAGTAAGGCGCTGTAGCGTTATCATTGTTGGTCCTTCCATATTTTGTCTGTCCTGGAGCTGCAGTGGTTGTGCTTGAGCGAATCTGTTTTCCTGTTGCTGCTGCTGTTCTACCCCAAGTTGCTGGAAATCTTCCATTAATTGATCAATCTTAGCTATTTTCTGTTTGACTTATAGTGGTGGGTTTTTGCTTTTTAAAGAGAAGTGGTCACGGCATCATTTTACCATAATGTTTTCATCCCTTCAGATTAGTCCTTGGTTTCTTTATTATCATAGGTATTCCTTGAGTTAAATATTTTCCAACACAAGGGTATTTTCAGCTCAGCATGGTTTTAGGTGTAAGACTAGTTTTGCAAATTGACTCAATCTTCGAACCTAGTTCTGCTGCAACCAGAGTTGGAAGCTCTATTCAAAAATATGCGTTGAATGATAGTTACTACTTACGCAAGTAAGGAATATAAAACCACTCAATGTCCTGAATTACACATTTTATAATAAATGTTGCAGTTGATTTCTTCAAACTAAGGAATATGTAGAGCTGGACCAGACACGTCCTCCAAAGTTTCGCTCCTTCATTCTGACTGCCAGATGGCGTCGCTGTTCTATATTCCCCGGGGTAAATCTGAGCTATCCGATTGGTCAGGGGAAATCACCCAATTATTAGAAATGGCGTGTGGAAGCGACTCTGTCCTAAATATGTGACACTATAATTTATTATTTTCTGTTTCTCATAAAATATAAAATTATGGGGTGGTCTGTGCTTCCTCTGTCTTGTTAGAATATAGTCTGTTTTCTGAATAAAGCACGGTATACACGGCTACACCCTTGAGGTTGGCCAAAATTGTACTGGACAATGTCAAATCAATTACTAACTTAATGTCTTGCTCTCTCATTCTTCCTTACTGCCTCAGTATTTCCTAGCTATCTCTAGATGCTAGGACGTTCACGACGGGGAAACGAATACTGCTGTCAAGATTTATCTGCCTTCTAAATTCTTCATTTATGTTACATCATTTTTGTTTTAAACATTTTTTGATTCAATTCTTCTGACTCTTGTCTCTTATTTCTTCTATGCTCTGCTTGGCGTATCTTGGTAAGACTGGCCTAACCGCCAGGGGTGATGATTATAGCCAAAAGTCTATTATTTCCTAACTTGTTAGGCTGACAACTGGTCTACGATTTCCTAGTTCTCCTAACTAACTACTGTCTATTGTTCTTCTATTGTACTACATAGTCTATAAATTATTACCGAGACCAACATACATGGTGGTCTGGTTAATATACACATTTTCTGTCGTACTGGCGATCTTGTCTCGTGTCCTCAGAAATACTCACGAAAACAATTGTCAAATATGAAAGTGACATATGGGCGGTCGGACGTCAACGTGAATAGTTATGACTTTTCTGAGAACACAGAAACAATCCAGACTGATGGCCTTATCACGCGATGGCAACGCTCGACTGTTGCCCCATTACATATGTAACAAATATTGTCTTACACACATGGGAGAGAACCCACATTTCCCAACCTACGCTTAAAGCCTCTAGAGCTGAAGTGCCTATATATTGTACCACAATTTTCAATTACGGCTTTATCAGAACCTTCTAGATCGTTCGTCTCAAACAACAACTCACAAAAAAGATATAAATTCACCATGCATCTTAACTTTGCTCATCCAGTCAAACCAGAAATCCCTCAAGGGGCGTAATTATAAATTATTGCCGTTTGCTTCCAAAATCAAAAAATTATATTTTTATTACACTTCAATATAAAATCTAAGCCCGTTAAAATCAGCTTATACAAATTTATGAAACCGGAATTTCTGACACACGACCCACTATTTCATTATCCCTCCCATCCCACCTGCAAGAAAAGTTCTCTTAGAGAGAAAATTGCTCCTTTTTACAAAACCCCGATGTTGCCTATAGACTACCTCTATCATAAACCTAGCGTCACTATGTGTTTCACCATCTCCGTCTCAAACGATCTCTTCTCCTATCTACATAGTCTCTCAATCTTAGTCATCTGGATCACATCTTATGACACTCATCAAAAGGTAAGTTTACATTTCTAACCATAAATATAAACCACACCGTTTAACAGTACCTCAACTGCTGCACAAAACAAACAAAAATATAATTGCACGTTATCTTATAATTATTCTATATAATGCAAAATTCTAAATTTATATCAGCTCTCTACATTTTATCAAACAAAATTTCGCATCTTCTCAAAATAAGTATTACATTTTCTTATAACATCTTATTCCAAAACAACATATTCAGCAATGTTAAATAATCAGCCTTTATTATTCTTCCCTATGCTCCATCTTCTTCCTGGCTCTATTTATTGTTATCGTCATACATTCTACATTCTTTCTCATTTCTCCATGTAACTGCATGTTACTTACTTACGTACACAATTTACAGTTGTGACACATTCAAACATCGTGTTCACTTATGTAGCGGAAGGTTTTATATGTGTGAGATGATAGTGCTAGAGTAGAAATAGTATTCTCTCCAGAATGTGTGAGGTCCCAGTGACAGAGAAGTACACTGGTATCACTCGATAGTCACGGCTGTGAAAGTATCTGGACTGAAAATATTCAGAGAACAGTCAGACCTTACTGCGCCACCTCCGCTATGTGACCACCTGTGATATTAATAAACATTCAACCAAACTCAGTATCAACTATATTGAATGAATAAAGCTGGTGAATACAATTTATATCCTCTTTATTTACATCTATCTAATTGTGGTGATTGTGTGTGACTGGTGATACAAAAGTTATATTTATACAAAAAAAACCAAATTGGCGAAAACCCTTACAGTTTTTACAAGTTACACTAAAATGTCACTTCTTTAGACTCTTCCAATTAGTTAGGTAATAGACTTCTTCACTGTCTTATTCACTTTATAACTTTCACTAGTTTATCACGCAAATTGTCATCATAAAACTTTGATTGACAGTTATCACTTCTTGGGTGCACGATTGTCACAAATATCACTCATCTGTTTTTATAATCAGTGTTCATATGAGATGTACAGCTTCAGTAGGTTGTGCTTCTACCAATCCAGGCACTGCTGGGGCGATTTGCATTGATCCTTGAGCAATTCTTGATCATTGACCTCTGACATTTGGTTGACAAGTATGAACCTGCAGATAATTGTAGGATATGTGGCTATTTGTGGATAACAATTACCACATTCCTATTGTAGGTGAGATGAATTTGTTTTCAGATGTATGCGTGAAAATGCATGATTATGGATCAGTGACAAGACAGGTGTCTACTGTGGAACATTTTATAAAATCAAATAATACAAAATAATATGTACACACATATACGGTATGAGGTTATAGTATCCCCCTGCCTGACACGTTAGCTCTGTAAAGTGCAGTAACTTGAAGACAGATTAAATAAGCCCTGATAATGATTGTTGGTAGTCCTGAAAAGAATTGTTATTTGTCCTGTGCTAGCCCTGATATGGACTCAGTCACGGTGGTTATATTTCGGGTTCCAATCTTCAACAATCATATCAAGTAATCAATTAATATGCATGATACTTTCATAACATAAAGTTTAAACAAATCCTGAAATAAAAGTTGTAATTACTGTATTATTTTACATAGTAACTTTACATACCCTCGCAGGATCTAATTAAGATCAGTAAAGACTGGCTTTAGTGGAGTAACAGAACTGCCTGGCTGCAAATAACAAGATATTGGCCTCTGCACGTTCCTCTCTCTCCAGCCGTTGTCCTTCTGTCTTGCTTCGCTGTACAAGTGAATTTGAAATCATTTCCGTCCGCCCTTATATATGCAGCTACCGGACGTACAGGAAACAAGGGTCGCAACTCCAGCAAACTTCCCAAAAAAGTTGTAACTTCGGTGGGTTTGTGCTAGAGGTGTTTCAAACCTTGGTCTCGTGCATTTCACCTTTCCCAGTTCAAGCCTTTGGAGTTATATATTTCCATTCTCCGTGAGTTGACCTTTATATCCATATGTTGTTTTCCCATATCTGTCGTGTTAACGATTTTATATTGAATTATAAATAGGAAAAACACAGGATTTCTCAATGCACGGACACTATTCTTGCGAAATTCTTCACAACTACTTACTCCCTTCTGATTTCCATGTACCTATACATAATTGAAGATATTCCCGTCAAAAGGAGACCATTCTCATCCTTGTCTGTCATTCCGTTCTCCTTCCCGATGTCTAATTCTAACCATGATTTTGGACGATTTATTCTTCCTTATACACTCGCCGAAGTCATTCTATCTGACCGTGGGAAACCCCTTCTCTGATTGGCTGCCCTAGATACACACAGGAAAATACCCCTGCATTCCATTGTTCAGGCAGAACACTGGTGTCCCACTTTTCGGTCCTCAAACATTTAACTAGGCAATGCGTAACATGCGACAGAGCCTCCCTCTCTTTTAAGCTGTAGATTTCTACAGCTAACAACTGTAAGCTTTGCCGTAGTTAATGTTCTTCTTACTCTCGTTCTATCTCAGTTGGGTGTCGACTAAGAAAATCTGCTCTTACATTTTGTTTTCCTGGATATAGATTCATCCTTTGCTATCTCTCTTTTCCCAGTTCGGCTTTTCATCCAGGCCCTTACCGCTGGTGAAATGGGGTCGGTAGGTTTCCCTTGAAGTTTACCGCCCTCTTTTCCTTGATAGTTGGTTGCGGTTTTCCCTCGCAAATTCGTAGGTGTTTGATTTTGGCTACGTGATTTGTTCTTTTCTTCCAGCGCATGGGTTTCAGACTGCAATTCAACCTGTGTGGGATGTTTCCTTTCCCCTCCAGTGCAAGTCTCGGGAGTACCCATGATTGCTGGATTGCTTGTAGACTTTTGGAGAAGACTCTTCCGTCGACTTTCTAAATCTACATGGGTGCACTCTGGACAGGAATTTACATACCGATTGATGTCTTCCGTAATACCTGGCCAGTAGTACTGGGTGGCTATTCTTTGTTTTGTGGCACCATTACCCAGGTGTTCACTCAAAGTTATGTGCCCCCAGCCTATAACCTTATTTCTATAGGTGGATGGTACAACAATTTGACCATGACTTTTCGTCCCTCTGCCAGCTTTCCTGTGCAAGAGTCCATGTTCCATATAGAAATGTCCTTTGATTGGATTGTTATGTGTTTTTGACAGTTTGCCAAAACAAGGCTTTAATGTGCTGTCTGCTACTTGAGCCTTTTTCATCTCAATCGAATCAAATTTTAATTTGGTGTCCCTCTCTATGTTCCTGGAGTCCGACCTGGTCTGGATTTCTGCCATATCCATAGGTTTTACTGGGTTTCCCAAGAAAACATATCTACGCCCCAACATCAGGGGGTAAAAGGGATCATCTATCACAGCTGCATTTATCTCCCCTTCCACATAGCGACAACTGACATGAATCTTTGCTATGGGTAAAGTGAGGGGTAATGCTCCTTTTAGTGGCCCTTGAATATCTACTGTTTCTGTGGTGATTTGTTCAGGGCGCACCAGAGATGCACACACGACTGCGTCATAGGACAAACCTGTGTCATACATTCCTGTGACTTGTTTGCCATTCACAGTCACTATCTCCTGTGTAGGTGGGTGATGGAAGCTATTCTGACTCACTGTCAGTTCCTTCCTATCCGAAGTCCTCACCTGTAGACATGCAGCATGATGAAGAGGTTTTTTCCTTCCACATTTATCAGTGTTGTGGTTGTTCATTTTGCAGAACTTACACCATTTTTCTTCTCTTCGTGAGGGTTTATTGTTATATCCTGGAGGGTTCTTGTCTTTGTAGTTATATCTTTGGTTGTTCTTGGTTGTATTGTCCTTTTGTTCAAACTCGTTTTGGTTTTGTGGTGACTTGAAACTATCTCCCTGCTTCCTCTTATTTCCTTGAGTCAGGGGGTGAGCCAGTTTGTGACTTTCTGCATAGATGATTATTTCATCTAATCTCTCTCTTTTATGTTCTACCAGGAATGTCTTCGTCTCAGGAGACATGGACTCCAGGAGTTGTTCTATCAACATCATCTCCTTGATCCCTTCAAAATCCTGATTGAAGTTTCCTAACTGACACCACCTCAGCAAGTAACTTTCCAACCTTGCTGAGAACTGCTGATATGTTTCTCCTGTCTGGAACATAGCAGTTCTAAATCGCCTTCTATAAGCTTCTGCGTTTTGTTCATAACGCACCAACAATGCTTGTTTCAAGGCTTCATAGTTTTCCTGATCTTCTTTTTGTATCTTCAAGTAGACGTTATAAGATACTCCTCTCAATCCCTGTGACAACTTCAAATTCCACTTTTCTTTTTCTATGCCATAAGTAGTGGCCAATCGTTCATATCTGTCAAGGTAATCCTCTATTCCCTCTTCTTTCTCCACAAAAGGGTCCAAGTGGAAGTTCATAGCTCCATTGGAGGTGCTTTGGCTGGCGCTGGTATCCGAATGAGATGACCGACTACCATTAGTGGTAGCCGCTGCCTGTATTTCAAGCTCTTTTAATCTCAGCTCATGGTCTCTATCAGCTTGTAGCTTCCTTTCCTCAGCTGTTAATCTTCTTTCTTCAGCCTCCAATTTCTTGGCTTGAGCCACAACTTCCAACAGAAGCCTCTTTTCTTCAGCTTCCATTCTTTTGGCTTCTCTCTCAGCTTCTAGTCTTTTGGCTTCTCTCTCAGCTTCTGCTTGCAGCTTCCTTTCCTCTCTATCCATATGTTTGTCCACTTCCGTTGTGACATACTGGATGAGAGCATCACCTGTCAAGCCCAGCTCTTTTCCCATCTGCATGATCGCAGTTCTGAACTTCACTAAGTCAGCCATTATATTAAGTTAAGTAGGGTATGAAAACTTACCTAAACTTACTCAAAATAATTATCAAATGGACAAAAAATTTTTTGCAACCTTGTGATAGTCAATATTTACTGAGTACTCTATAAGGTACTGTTACTGAGAAAAAAAATCTATTCTAGAATTTTCAAAAAAAAACTTTTTTTTTTTCTATTGGTGGCCCAAGATAGACTAAAGATAGATGTATTAGATAGAGGATGGCTCAGGATATACGAGAATATCCCGCGATCGAGCCCCCACTGTAGCGGAAGGTTTTATATGGGTGAGATGATAGTGCTAGAGTAGAAATAATATTCTCACCTGTGATATCCCAGTGAATAAACATTCAACCAAACTCAGTATCAACTATATTGAATGAATAAAGCTGGTGAATACAATTTATATCCTCTTTATTTACATCTATCTAATTGTGGTGATTGTGTGTGACTGGTGATACAAAAGTTATATTTATACAAAAAACCAAATTGGCGAAAACCCTTACAGTTTTTACAAGTTACACTAAAATGTCACTTCTTTAGACTCTTCCAATTAGTTAGGTAATAGACTTCTTCACTGTCTTATTCACTTTATAACTTTCACTAGTTTATCACGCAAATTGTCATCATAAAACTTTGATTGACAGTTATCACTTCTTGGGTGCACGATTGTCACAAATATCACTCATCTGTTTTTATAATCAGTGTTCATATGAGATGTACAGCTTCAGTAGGTTGTGCTTCTACCAATCCAGGCACTGCTGGGGCGATTTGCATTGATCCTCGAGCAATTCTTGATCATTGACCTCTGACTTTTGGTTGACAAGTATGAACCTGCAGATAATTGTAGGATATGTGGCTATTTGTGGATAACAATTACCACATTCCTATTGTAGGTGAGATGAATTTGTTTTCAGATGTATGCGTGAAAATGCATGATTATGGATCAGTGACAAGACAGTTGTCTACTGTGGAACATTTTATAAAATCAAATAATACAAAATAATATGTACACACATATATGGTATGAGGTTATAGTATCCCCCTGCCTGACACGTTAGCTCTGTAAAGTGCAGTAACTTGAAGACAGATTAAATAAGCCCTGATAATGATTGTTGGTAGTCCTGAAAAGAATTGTTATTTGTCCTGTGCTAGCCCTGATATGGACTCAGTCACGGTGGTTATATTTCGGGTTCCAATCTTCAACAATCATATCAAGTAATCAATTAATATGCATGATACTTTCATAACATAAAGATTAAACAAATCCTGAAATAAAAGTTGTAATTACTGTATTATTTTACATAGTAACTTTACATACCCTCGCAGGATCTAATTAAGATCAGTAAAGACTGGCTTTAGTGGAGTAACAGAACTGCCTGGCTGCAAATAACAAGATATTGGCCTCTGCACGTTCCTCTCTCTCCAGCCGTTGTCCTTCTGTCTTGCTTCGCTGTACAAGTGAATTTGAAATGTTGTTGTTTGTTGTTGATTTCGTCTACTATGTTGCTGTAATACCCTGTTCAACCTGAAAGTTATTTATAATTGGGGTATATAGGGTGTCTACTATCTTCGGTGCTAGCCTGTTGTTAGTCCTGAAAAGGACTGGTCCTAGAAAGGACCACTAGCTGCCTGTCAGGATACCTCTTTGCTCTTGTCCATTCGGGGTGTCGTGGCGTGTTCATGGTGTATATTTGTTGTTTTCCTATCTGGCTTGTTAGGTTTTTTGAGTTTTTGCCCTCCTCGTTTCTGCTTCTTGTGTCTTCCTTTTCTCCAGTATCTGGGAAAGCGCTTTTTCTATCATTGTTGGGAGTAGCTCTTCCCACGTTTCCTCGATGACTTCTTCGTTTGATTGGTCGTTCGTTTTAGTGTCTTTTGTGTTTGATGTAATTTCTTCAATGGTCATTCTTTCTGCCTCTATTCTTTTCAGTAGTTGTTCGTTTCCATCTTTCAGTTCTATCTGTTTTCTTACAACTTCTTCTACCTGTTGCTGAATTCTTTTCATGTCTTGGTGTATTATTTTCATGTCGTTTATGAATTGTTGTTGTTTCGCGCTTTCCGAGCTGTCATGTATTTCTTCACATCTGTCAGTTGAGGTTCTGTTTTTGTGTGGCTGGCGGTTTTCTCTCTCCTTTCGCAGTTGTTGTTTCAAATCTCTCACTTCAGTCGTGAGCCGTCTGACTTGTTCCGTTAGGCTGTCTTGGCGCCTATCACCTAGAGTACTTGCCTTCAGTGTGTTTTTTGCCTCTTGGTACGATACTCCCTTTCCAATGGCAACTGTAATTATTTGCCTTGTTTGTTGGTATTCGGGACATCCTCGGTATCGTGCTCCGTGCTTTCCGAGGCAGTTGGTACATTTTCTATTGTTATTTGGTGCTTTGTAGTCTTGGTCTTTTTTGGCCTTTGGGCAGTCTTTATATTCGTGGCTGCCCGCACAGTATCTACAGACCGTCTCTTTTCTGCATGTGTTCCTTGTGTGAGAAAATCCCTGGCACTTTGAACATTGTATCACTGGCGGGATGAAGGCATGTGCTCTTCGAGGTCTATTCTGGATAGTGATGTTTTCTGGGACTGTTTTCCCCTGTAGAGTCACTATTATCAGTCTGGTGTCTTCTTTGTTCCAGGATTTAAGCCTTTCTGCGTGTGTGAATCTGTACCGAGGGTTTTCGGCCTGGATGTAGCTGAGGGCCTCTGTGTCTGACAAGCTGGTGTCTATCCCTTTGATGACTACTCTCTTGGTTTCAGTGTAGATTTCTGCTTGGATTTTGATCCGGTGTGGTAGCTGAAATTCTTTAGGTCCGGATGCCAGAGCAGTCATCAGCGATTTAGTTTTTTCTGTATCATTCAGGGCAAGTGTCACTCCCTGTTGGTGCCTTCTGATACTAATTATGCCTCTTTTGCCTACTACTTTCTCCAGGACATTGATTACTTTGTCGTCCGGGACTGCCCTGAGTGTGGCTTCTCCTTCGGACAACTGCGTAATTTTTATTTTGCGCTCTTGATCCTGTTCTTTGTGAATACTTTTTCTTAGTTCGCCTGGGCGGCATCTCCCATCTCCCACCACTGGTTGAGTATTTGTCTTCGGGCTCGGTGCCCTGTCCTCTTCTGTCTGCTCGTGATTTTGCTTCTCTTGTTCACCTCGGAGGACTTGGCTGTTCTTTGTAGGATTCCGGCGTATCTCGATTTCTGACACTGGAGCCGCCTCAAATAGTGCTTCTTTCATCTCGGCATCATGTGGTGGTGTCAACGGTGTTTTGTGCAGCTTCTCTGTGGTAGACAGGGCTTCAGCTGACGATTTGGGTACTTCTGGTGGTGGTCCCTGGGTTTTAGGCTCCTGTCTTCTTTGTTCTCTTCTTTCCAACATCTGTTTTATTGGTTCTAACGCTTTCATCTGGTCTTCTTCTTCTGACATCTGTTCTATCTGCTCTAATGCGCTCACCATGTAGTCATATTTTGGGTCTTCATCATCAAGTTCAGAACAGCTTGCATCTGCTTTCTGCTCTTCCTCGTAAGGAGTTTGGTCATTCGGGCTCTCAACCGGGTCGATACACGTTGCAGCTAGCTCCGTCATCGTATCAAGAGTTGGAGAAATTTCGGTCCCCGCACGAGAACTTGGGGCAGTTTTGCTCTCTGGCTGTCTTTCTTTGTTGATTGTGTTATTCCCCTGGCTGTTCTGCGCTGCTGGGCTGGTATAAATCTTCCTCTTTTTAGCATGTGGTTTCTTTCGGCCCATTTTGACTATTGCGATCGCTGTGTACGTCCTGAAAAGGACGCTGGTTATAGTGCGGTTGAGGTTGTATCGTTCTGCTGTGAAACAAACAAAACGTATCGTGATGTGAATTTGAAATAATTTCCGTCCGCCCTTATATATGCAGCTACCGGACGTACAGGAAACAAGGCTCGCAATTCCAGCAAACTTCCCAAAAAAGTTGTAACTTCGGGGGGTTTGTGCTAGAGGTGTTTCAAACCTTGGTCTCGTGCATTTCACCTTTCCCAGTTCAAGCCTTTGGAGTTATATATTTCCATTCTCCGTGAGTTGACCTTTATATCCATATGTTGTATACTGAAGCACATTAAAAACGCACCACTATTATATATACTGATGCCGAGAAGCTGGCAAAAAAAAGTGTGGGAATGGATTTTCCCCGTGTTTGCCATGCGGTAGAGAGCGAATGGCTGCTGGAATGGAAAGTGCAAGATTCAACCCATGGGTGTGTGTACAGACTACATGAAAACGATGAAAGTTACACGTGCAACACGATTCTCAACAGCTATGACCCTGAAAATGTGTACGCGTTGTGGCAGTATACTCGGTATAAAAAGGCCGTTGAGACAAAACACCCAGTACATGTGCTTGAAATGCCACGACTATCTGAAAACGACCGCCAACGAGCCATTGGTATGTTGGAGACCGGAATGAGCTCGCGGGCCATTGCCAGAAGGATGAATTGCCACCACATCACTATTGTACGTCTCAATGAACGTTACGGAACCACTGGCAGTGCCCGGGATAGACTTCGGAGTGGCCAACCACGAGTTACTACCCCTGCGCAAGATCGTCATATTGTGCTGAGTCACCTAAGGAATTGACTCTCCCTGCAAGTCAAACAGCAAGAGCAATAGTGGGTAGACATGGGCACGTCTCTCGAATGACAGTCATACGACGACTCAGAGATACAGGCCTTACTGCAAGACGACCTTATGTTGGGCCAAACTTGACTCACAGACATCGTTAGCAGCGCCTGCAATGGGCAGAGCAACATATCAGATGGACTAGACTGCAGTTGAATGCTGTCCTATTCACAGACGAGAACAGATTCAACATATTCTTTGCAGATGGACGTATGCGGATCTAGCGACGGTGGGAAGAGCGCTTTGCAGATTGCTGTGTCAACCGATTTCGAGGTGGCAGTATTCACATTTGGGGAGGATTCAGTTTTCACCATCGCTTGCCTCTTCACGTCTTCCGTGGAAATGTTAATGCTGTGACATATCGAGATGAGGTTCTAGATGCACTGGTTGCTCCTGCGTTCACAATTTATCCAGACTTGCAGCTTCTCCAGCAGGATAACGCACGTGCATTTTTTTTTGTATTTTTGGTTTTCTCCCTTGCCTGCACAGAATGCAATGAATTTCATAACAATCAAATGTACAAATTAGTGACCAGCATGGATTCATAGGAAAATGAATAAAGATTCCAAATATGTAAACTTGTACACACTTATATTTACATTTCACACTCTGTTCCTGGATTATACAGGTGGTGCGTTTTTAATGTGCTTCAGTATATTTCCATATCTGTCGTGTTAACGATTTTATATTGAATTATAAATAGGAAAAACACAGGATTTCTCAATGCACGGACACTATTCTTGCGAAATTCTTCACAACTACTTACTCCCTTCTGATTTCCTTGCACCTATACATAATTGAAGATATTCCCGTCAAAAGGAGACCATTCTCATCCTTGTCTGTCATTCCGTTCTCCTTCCCGATGTCTAATTCTAACCATGATTTCGGACGATTTATTCTTCCTTATACACTCGCCAAAGTCATTCTATCTGACCGTGGGAAACCCCTTCTCTGATGGGCTGCCCTAGATACACACAGGAAAATACCCCTGCATTCCATTGTTCAGGCAGAACACTGGTGTCCCACTTTTCGGTCCTCAAACATTTAACTAGGCAATGCGTAACATGCGACAACTTATTATACTTTTAGCTGACCCCTGCTAATCCCTCTATTTTACTGACCATAAGACGCGGTCCCTACTTGAAATACTTTATAAATTCCGGGATTCTATTTAATACCTATCAAATATTGTCCCTATCTTCTTAGTTGCGTACCTTTCCTCATTGGACTGTCACTTTCTTTACCATCCATTCAAACTTGTATATGCCTATGCTCCTTCCTAGTCTCAGATCCTCTTTGAAACCCGTTTCCTATGTCTTCATCTCCTCCACTTCGTCCCTATTGTCTCCACATCATATACTTGGTTTATCTCTCCCTATTATGTACTCCATGTACGTTCCCTTATCTGGAACCTTTCTTCTACACTTTCTATCTTCAGTGTCTCATCTCATTTCTTCTTATTGTCACTTATTTCTCATATAACTCCTTATTGTCACTTATTTCTCATATAACTCCTTATTGTCACTTATTTCTCATATAACGTCTTATTGTCACTTATTTCTCATATAACTCCTTATTGTCCCTTATTTCTCATATAACTTCTTATTGTCACTTATTTCTCATATAACTCCTTATTGTCACTTATTTCTCATATAACTCCTTATTGTCCCTTATTTCTCATATAACTCCTTATTGTGACTTATTTCTCATATAACTCCTTATTGTCCCTTATTTCTCATATAACTCCTTATTGTCGCTTATTTCTCATATAACTCCTTATTGTCACTTATTTCTCATATAACTCCTTATTGTCACTTATTTCTTATATAACTCCTTATTGTCACTTATTTCTCATATAACTCCTTATTGTCACTTATTTCTCATATAACTTCTTATTGTCACTTATTTCTCATATAACTTCTTATTGTCACTTATTTCTCATATAACTCCTTATTGTCACTTATTTCTCATATAACTCCTTATTGTCACTTATTTCTCATATAACTCCTTATTGTCACTTATTTCTCATATAACTCCTTATTGTCACTTATTTCTCACATAACTCATTATTGTCACTTATTTCTCATATAACTTCTTATTGTCTCTTATTTCTCATATAACTCCTTATTGTCACTTATTTCTCATATAACTCCTTACTGTCACTTATTTCTCATATAACTCCTTATTGTCACTTATTTCTCATATAACTCCTTACTGTCACTTATTTCTCATATAACTCCTTACTGTCACTTATTTCTCATATAACTCCTTATTGTCACTTATTTCTCATATAACTTCTTATTGTCTCTTATTTCTCATATAACTTCTTATTGTCTCTTATTTCTCATATAACTCCTTATTGTCACTTATTTCTCATATAACTCCTTATTGTCACTTATTTCTCATATAACTCCTTATTGTCACTTATTTCTCATATAACTTCTTATTGTCACTTATTTCTCATATAACTCCTTATTGTCCCTTATTTCTCATATAACTCCTTATTGTCACTTATTTCTCATATAACTCCTTATTGTCACTTATTTCTCATATAACTTCTTATTGTCACTTATTTCTCATATAACTTCTTATTGTCACTTCTTTCTCATATAACTTCTTATTGTCACTTATTTCTCATATAACTTCTTATTGTCACTTATTTCTCATATAACTCCTTATTGTCCCTTATTTCTCATATAACTCCTTATTGTCCCTTATTTCTCATATAACTCCTTATTGTCACTTATTTCTCATATAACTTCTTATTGTCACTTATTTCTCATATAACTCCTTATTGTCACTTATTTCTCATATAACTCCTTATTGTCACTTCTTTCTCATATAACTTCTTATTGTCACTTATTTCTCATATAACTCCTTATTGTCACTTATTTCTCATATAACTCCTTATTGTCACTTATTTCTCATATAACTCCTTATTGTCCCTTATTTCTCATATAACTCCTTATTGTCCCTTATTTCTCATATAACTCCTTATTGTCCCTTATTTCTCATATTACTCCTTATTGTCACTTATTTCTCATATAACTCCTTATTGTCCCTTATTTCTCATATAATTCCTTATTGTCCCTTATTTCTCATATAACTCCTTATTGTCCCTTATTTCTCATATAACTCCTTATTGTCACTTATTTCTCATATAACTCCTTATTGTCACTTATTTCTCATATAACTCTGCCATTTTGCTATGGCCACTTACTCTATTTGTTCTCTACAGAACTCTCAATCTCAATTCATTTTGTCCAATTTTAGTTGTCCCTTAGTTTCTCCATTATATATTCGCTCCCTCTGGAACGTCAATTTACTCTTTGTTACCTTCCCGTGGCCTCAGTGTAATATTCGTTCTTTCTGGAACTTTCCTCTATATCTCTGCTATCTCCGTAATGGCTTCTCATTATCCTTATGCTCTGATATTTCTGCAATCTTCTCTATAGCTTGTCATTTTCCTTATACTCTTTTCTCTCTGCCATCTTCTCTATAGCTTGACATACTTCATATAGTCTTATATTTTTTTGCCATCCTCCCTATGGCTTATCATTTTTTTTCCCTCTATTATATCTCTGCCATTTCTCCATGGCTTCTCATATTCATTTTCTTATATCTTTTACTTCACTGCCATCCTCCTCTATGGCTTCTCTCAAGCGAATTTATATTTACTCTCTATTTATCTCTTATTTCTCTTTTTGCCATTTCTTCTATGGCTCCTCAATATTTCTCCTACTGGTTCCATCTGGAATTCTCCATTTCATATACTTTATATTATAAATTCATACAGTCCTAGAATTTGTGAATACTTTATGAGTTCTGATTACATATCCCCCTAATCGGATTATTTTTTTTTCTTTTAATATCAACCGTAGGTTCTAATGACGATGTTTGTACTTTTCAACATATTTTATGTCATGCTTATAAGTAGTGAATGTTAATATGAGTGTGCTATTCTATTGTATTTTACTTCACAACGTTAAATTCCTTGAAATTGATATGTAAAATGTTTGTGAGAATACATGCATTCAATCTGAAAGGTGAGAGAAAGGAAGGGCAGAATGTCAGACGGGCATGCGTGCGCAATTCTCAACCCTTTGAAAATAAAGTTCGTTCGTTCGTTCGTTCTGTTCCCCAATCTTCTCTTTAACTCTTCTGACACCTCTGCGTCCTCTCACATATAATATTCTCGCCATTCTCCCATGGCCTCTAGTCTAGTTTCCTCATTTACTTCTTTGCTACTTATTTACTCCTCTACTGGAGTACCCTATCGTTCAGGTGTACTCAGTTCTCTTTACATGTGTTCGGTATAAAACGATTATACATACGTCTTGTGGAGACGGAGATATATTTCATCCTAAATGTTCCATCTTCTTTCACATTCTGTTGTAAACTTCGGTTGGTGAGTGTCACCATCGATATTTCTCTCGCTCTCTCAATTAATTGTTCTCTCATTTTTTTTTCTCTCTTTTTTAACTTACCTTTTAATAGTAAAAGTGTGTGTTCATTCAATCTTCTTGACACACGCACATTCCAGTTGCTGTCACCCGAAAATGGGATGTTAGTATCATCTTCACTTACCAGTGCAAATAGTTCGCTCAAAACAGGTTCCCGCGGTATCGTCGTCATTAATGGGATGTAATTGATATGGTGACTACCTTCGCAGTAGTAGTGATAACTGAAATGAGTTTTTCACACTCCACGGTAAAGTAATGGACATCCCTGGGACAGATTTCAGATGTCAGGGGTGAGCGAGTCCTTGTACTGCTCCACCAGAATCATTTCCTTCAACCATTGAAAAGATTCATCGAAGATGCTAATGGATCCCCACTTCTCCAAGTACGTTTCTAGCCTGGTAGCAAATTTTCTAAAAAAAATTCGTCTTTTTGCCTTTTAGCCTCATAGAGTTTACAACGAAAACTCTCTGTGTTAAGCACTAAACGCTGAAACAATGCCTTCTTCAATATGACGTAATTGTTCTGTTCTTCCACGGGCAACTTGAGAAACACATCATAAGCAGATCCCCTCAGACCTCGGGATAGCTTCATGTTGTATCTCTCCCTCTCCAAGCCATATGTATCTGCTAAGGATTCAGACAAGGAAAAATAGATATATATTTCATCTGAACCTCAGAGTAAACATCTAATTGGAAGGACACGGAACTAGGCTCCTCTACATGATAAATTTTCCCCCCATCGCTACCTTGAGAACTGCCAGACCCGCCTTTTTGTAACAACTTATATCTATCCTTCTTCCTTCGATTTCCAATTCCTTCAATCTACAGTGTAGGCTCTGTCGGCCTTTTCCATTTCCTTAACCAATGCTGTGGCATTTTCTCTTTCCGCTCTTTTCTTTTCTTTCTCCGCTGCTTCATTTTCTTCTTTGGGTTTTTCGTGCTCTCTGGCCATCCTTCTCTCTTCCCTTTCAGCCGCTTTCTCTGCTTTGTCTTGCTCAGCTTTAATCGAACTAAGCACACAATCTGTCAGAGTTTGACCGGTCATACCCAGTTCCTTCGCGACGTTCAAATAAAAAGGGTGGAGATTTTTTGGATTTTGCCATTCTGAGCAAAAAAAAGCTATGTTTACAAAGCTACACAAGATTAAAACACCTACAAGTAAACTACAAATTTATAGCACCTAATTAGCCACACCAAGTGAACTTCTTAGGTAACTTTAACTTTAGTTTCACAAAATGTTGTTTCTTTTTGATTATTCAATTATTTTTTGTACAGTTACTTTTACTGTTATTTATGAATGCAATGTATGCTCAGTCTTACAATTAAACACACTCTTGACACTATTCTTTTAGTAAATCTGAAATTTATGTCAGTCGTCTAGGGGAATAACTAGACAAGTTATAATCGTGACGCGTGTCGCCCAATTGTTACGGTATTGCCTCCCCTGCTTTGCAGTGGTGGTTCAACGGTGGCCAAAACTCAAAAGTATTTACTATGGGCTTTTAAAGATGTCACCTTCGCACAAGATTACTCTTCAAAGATTTGTAAATAGAAGGATAATGACACTTCTATCTCACGGTAATATTCACAAGATATTCAGGTAAGCGAAAACAATGCTGCTTTGACTGAGCACGTTAATTCTAGAAACTGCCGACACATTTTGTGAAGAAATAAGCAATGATTAGTTTTAGCTTGTTAAGCCTTCCCCTCTGAAATACTCTGTGGAATTGTTATTATTCTGGTATAGCTCTGCTTAGAGTGTGTGTGGTATATTGACTGAGACAAACATGCAGTATATTTAAAAGGATTATGTCGAAGTTAAATTTGTAAATTCTCAAGTTTTAACAATTTAAAAAAATTGAATAATATTTTATGAAAAAGTTGTTATCACTGTTGTGAAGGGATTTAACTGAATAAAGAAAGTCACTTTTGGCAGTGGATATTGTGCACTTAGCTGCCAAAGGTAGTTCCTCCTCCCGTTGGGGTGGTTGTTAGTGGACTGTATCGTTATTTGCGCTTGTTTCTGGGCAATTTTAATGCTGCCGCACGGTCATAGAAAGTCAAGGAGTAACGACAAAGTTGGTCCTTCGTCTTAAAGAGCAGGCCACTGTTCCTTTATTGTTTCAGAGATAGTACCCGTCAGCTGGTACCACCACCAATAAGTCAATCTAGGCTCACTGACTTGTTTGCTCAGATGAATAAAAGAGACTTGAATCGGTCTCTTACACGCGTCTTTGGGTTATTTAATTTAGTACAAAAATTCCCTCTTTGAATTTGAGTGTAAAAAAGGTACCAAAAAATGGATTTCCTGGGCAGTATTAAGTCTTACAATGTGTTCCAATAAAAAACGGGTCTAAAAATGGAAATCCTGAATTTTCTTCTGGCAAGTCTGGTTGTTCTTGGCAAGCGATTGCTCAGAGTAATTTTCACAGTGATATAACACTGAACAAACGCCAGGTTTTATTCACGGTCCTACCCCGCTCAAATGATCAGCCAATCTGATTTGAATATTTTGCATGACTCATCTAGTGCAAAATTTCAAACAGTACTTTTCTGAAAATGGGCTGTAAACATCCAGTTGCTTTGTGTACGAACTCACAAACATGTCGTTAAACTCATACGAAAACGTGTTTCTGGTGTAACACTTATTACTTTCTGTCACATAATATCTTTTGTTGCGCACATTGGCTTTGAGGGAATAAACATATATTTTGGTGCGCACATCAGCTTTAAAAGGAAATGGTGCAAAAGGGATGCAATGGAATGGTAGTGAACAGGAAGCCTGACAGAGAAAGATGTCAGTTTGCCGGCTTTTGAAGCCGTATTGCATTTAATCGTGCTCTTTTTATGGTCGCTGAGTTTTGTACAGCATTGTTGTATATTCCAAGGGTAGTAGGACTTGTTGATCCAGCCATATGGTTATTGCTGACAATGTATTGCTATTGTTATTGAATTCCTACGTGTTTCATTGTTATTATTAAAAAGGGAGATTGTCAGCATGCCTTCGTGTACTCTTTGTGAATGGCGTTTACAAGTATTTGATTGTGTGACCTCTCGCAGTTTGATACGAGCTTAGAGGACAATGTCATGAAGGTGTAGATATTATACTGTGACATATTTTTGGGGGGCTGTGGTCCTCTATACAGGTGTATTTTAGCGTTCCACTTTGTTAGTGACTGGTGGTATCTGGATATTTGTAGTATTGATCTTATTACGGGCTCTCTCATAGCAAGTTTACAGTTGTCGAGGCTTTTGTTGGCGATTGGGTTGCATCCCATTATATGTGCGATTGTTTTTTTCTGATGAGGACATTTTGCAATGGGTTTGTTGTCGGCGAAAACAAGCCACAAGTTCATGCATTGACTCATTGCGCAGTGTGAAGACTATGAAGCTAAGGTTTAATGAGTTCCTGTCTGGCTGGGGCGACGGCGATGCCGTCTTATTGCTGGATTAGTTCCATTGTCAGTGATTTGGAGAGCTAATTATGGATCTGTC
The DNA here is from genome assembly GCA_024509875.1 of Oreohelix idahoensis. Taxonomy (NCBI): domain Eukaryota; kingdom Metazoa; phylum Mollusca; class Gastropoda; order Stylommatophora; family Oreohelicidae; genus Oreohelix; species Oreohelix idahoensis. The sequence continues at coordinate 27,323 of JAMPIV010018405.1, read as the reverse complement.
GTAATTGTGGTGGACAATTTGAGGTTTTAGTTCCTTCCAGGCGTAGGCGAAGAGGTTTTAATTTGTCGGTCGTTGCAGTTGCCTGCTGATTTTTGGACTATCAGTTGGCCATTGGTGGCCGACCTGCTGAGTGCACGAATACATCGCCTACATTGGGATTTGTGGTACAACAAATTATGTGGATACTACACGTGTGTACCTGCCAGTACACATCTTACAGCTCACCTCTACCGTGAATACGTTGCCTTGCCTGTGCATGCTTATTGCGCGACTCTGCTGCATTGACTTTTTGTCCGCATGAAAATTTAACTCGTTTGGGAATACTACCGACTATCGTTGTCGTGCTGAGAAACTGTTCGTGATGAGGAACTATACGTGATTTGCTGAGCAGCATTATCCAAGAATGCTGATGCTGATATATAGCGTTGGATGAGACAGAACATTGTAGTCGTGCTGATTAATTGTAAGTGAATGGCCGATACGACCATGACACATTTTCTGATGCAGTGGTCTATGTTACGCAACTGATGAAAGACGTGATGTCTTGCTGATGGACTTTATGTCGTTTCTTACTGCAGCCATAGTTCGATAACGAATGATAATTTCAGGACGTCGCTGAGTTTACCAGTTATCATTTATTATGCTGGTATAGCCTTTCTTGGACACAGACATAAGAAGGCCAGTTACATTGGTGTGGATTTTTGAGAGCGGAACGGAATGGGAGGATACTGAACATTGATGTATTTTCTTATTACTACACCCATTGGTGGCTTCAAGGCTTCAGCTACGAGAATAACTGACGCCGATTGTGGATCTTGTCTTTGAATTTGTTCAGAACATTTTGCCGCAACCGGACAGTGCAGAGTGCACTAAGCGTAACTGATTGTGGCACTAACATTTGTTGGTACTATTCGTGCTTTTGTCTCGTGATTCATTATCATCATTCGATTGAGGAGCTGGTATTGGAACTTTTAGGATTCAGTTTACAGAAAGACAGTCATAAATTAAGTTATATTTCTTGTTTTCTTTTCTCTTGCTGTTCTACTTTCTTTTTTGACGTCATTTTATTTTATGTGTTTCCCTTATCGTCATGTTTTTAATTACTGGTCTACTCTGCTCATCCATTTGAAATTTTTTCGTTTAGATCATTTCTCCATATGCTGGTATTTGCAGTGATGCTTTTCTGTTACTATTTTATTATCTGTTCTTTTCATTGTCTCTAATACTTTCATTTGCAATTTCATTTGTGTTACATATTTAAATTATTTGTGCGACTTGTTTCTGCCTTTTGATATTGCCTTGCTACAGACCTCGTCGCTTCACTGTCCACTATTGGTTTTCGTGCCGTCTTTACTGTCTTATTATTGTAATACATTGGTTTAAGGGTGGAATTGGTGGCGTGTTTAACATTTTCTGTTTTTCTTATGGGAAAGGGATTATGTTGAACTGATTTCTTTAGGCAGTAACACTGTCAGTTTTGCAGTGGGGTACGGGCACAGAGAGTTGACCCTATTTACTGTCCTGCATAACTGAGCGTGCACATTTTCAGTGTCTTAGCGGTGATTGTCTTGTTTGTATGCATAGTGTCATATTTTTGTAAGTATTCTTTTTCGTCATGTTTTGCTGTCGTATTCTCCTGTTTTCTTCTTGCTATCTTGTACATAAGTTATATTGACAATCTCCTTGTTCTCGTTTGTTAACAGTACGGTTTGTATATACTTATTTGTTTCTATTTCATATATCTGTCATCACTTTCTTATCGTACTGTTGGTGTTTGTTTGTCAAGTGAGTTAGTGTCTCATCATTATATGTACTGTTCATAGTATATGGATTTTTTATTTCCTTTGTTACATAATAAGTATTTCTAAAATCACGATTGCATTCGTGTGATTAGAGTAGGTGAACGGACATCATTTTTTAGCCATTATGCGAATGTCCTTGTCAAAAGCTACCACTTTTTGAGCTTGAGTTTGTGTCATTGTATCGTGACATTGATTGGGTGTAGACAAGCAAGGATTCGTTTCACCGGATCCCTTATTTGGAACTGACTTGTCATACTGTATTTTCACTTGCTTGTTTTTCTAATCAGGTGTATTCATAACTGCAGGTACATCGTACCCATCGTCTGCTAATATACATTGGTCGTGTGCAACAATATATTTATTATTAATTTTGTAGGGGTATGGGTACAATATGAGGAATTGGGAACCTTCATACTTTTACTTATTTCGTAGCTTGTCACCGCATTTGTATTGCACATAGATTATAACTATGTCTAGCCTTAAGGATTTTATTGAAATTGGAAAGAACACAGGAAAATCGGGGGATTCTCTGCTTGAGTGGGCAAAGGCCGAACACAAAGAGTATGAGTTACAGAAAAAACAAGAAGATGACAGACGAGAACGCTATGAGGAGCGTCAATTACAAAAATTGAAGATTGAAGCAGATAAAGAACTGAAACAGATTGAAGCAGATAAGGTACTGAAACAGATTGAAGCAGATAGAGATAGGGAACTGAGACAGATTCAAGCAGATACAGAAAATAAAAAAATTGAGGCAGATCTAAGACGGATGGAGTTAGAAAAAATGAAGATTGAGGCGGACAAGAAAATTGCTATAAAAAAGTTGGAGCTTGATTCTGGCAATCCTAGTTCGACTTCTAGGGAGCCAGCTCGCGCTTATAGGCTACGATTACCGAATTTTCGGGAGGAAGTAGATAGCATGGACTTCTTTTTGGAGAGATTTGAATCAGCTGCTCTTGCCTGGAGGGCAAGGAAGGAGGAATGGCCTTCACTATTATCTGCATTGCTTTCCGGCTGTGCTTTAAACACCGTATATAGTTTGCCTGTGTCTGACAGAACTAATTATGATACCGTAAAGGCAACATTGTTGAGAGAATTTAAGCTGCCAGCCGAAGGGTATCGCTCTCGTTTCAGAGATGCGATGCCTAGTGCCGACCAAGATTTCGGCTCTTTTATCACCAAAATTAAACTTCTCTTTAATAGATGGACAGAGCTGGAGGGAATAAACAGAGATTTTGATTGACTGTTTGATCTCATGTTGCGGCACAAGGTGTTGTCCTCATGTTGTTCTGACATGGTTGCATTTTTTCAGGAACGCAAACCTAGAGACATTACTGCTATGTCAGAGTTGGGGCGGCAGTACGTTACCGGTCACCCTGGTAAGACAATTCACAAGTCATTTTTCCATGAGCCTTTCGCTACATGTGTTGGCAAGGTTATTGGGAAACCTTTCCGGCAACATCGGTCCAAGAGTGCGGACAGGTTTGCCAGGAGAAGGTTTGATCGGCAATACTCTTGTGGGCATGGATCTCATGGGAACTATGATAGCTTTAAGTGGTACAGATCTCCGAAAAAAACAATCGTTCTGCCGTCAAGATAGATCTCCGTTTAGATACACGGGAGAGATACATGACAGGTCTACTCGGAGGCAGGTCCGAATAGACACTACTAGCGATCCCGATCATTGCTGGTATAGAAGAAGTGGTCCGAGTAAAAGGAATGACAGGGATGACAAACGGGAGCAAGAACTCCTCAATTCACCAAAGGGTAGTCCTAAAAAAGATGATGTAGTCAGCTTCGTTGTGGCGCGTGTGACGGAAGGGGACATGCTGCAAGAGACTGTCCAAACAATTCAGAAAAGGCTAATGCTGCATGCCTTCTAAAAACCTTTAATAACGAGGATTGCGAGGGATGTAGGCCTTTGTTTGAGCCTGATGGCAGACCACTACTGATTTGTGGGCATACTCTGCCTTGCCTCTCTTCTCTCGATGGGAGCGGAAGCTTAGAGTTACACCAGGGCATGGTTCAGAACCGGTTGGTGTCTGTGTTGAGGGACACAGGTTGCACTACGATAGGAGTGCGCCGATCATGTATTGACGAATTGTGCCTTATTGGGAAGACTGTCGGATGCGTGACATTTGGGGGGAATGTTGAATATTACCCCCTAGCCATTATAGAAGTGGATACACCCTTTATTTCTGGTCGGGCGCAGGCGTGTGTTCTTGAGGCGCCAGTAGTCGATTTGATTATAGGGAACGTGCTTGGTGTTCGTGACTGTACCCAGGCCGACATAACAAAATGGCAGGTCGAACGGTCAGTTGTGGCCAATGTGGTGGTCACAAGAGCGCAGACCAGAACAGACGACAATTCATTGGCAATACAGCGGGAATTACCGACATCTTACGCGGTCCCATGTATTCCCTCACTGGTCCCGATGTACCAGCACCGGACTTTGTCCAGCAGCAGCGAGCTGATGGAACATTGCAGAAATGTTACACTTTGGCCTAAAATGGTGATGTAAAGTGCACGAAGTCGGCACGTTACTGGTTTGAGTTGAAAAATGATGTTCTTACCAGATGCTTTTCCAGCCAATTCGAATTCAGGTGCCAGGTGGTTGTGCCTGTCGCCTTTAGATCAAAGGTGTTGCAGGTGGCCCACAATTCACCGTTTGCTGGACATATGGGGGTTGCAAGAACTTGCCATAGCGTTCTGTCACAATTCTATTGGCCGGCATACAACAAAGACATTAAGGTATACAGCAGGTCTTGCAGGGTATGTCAGCCAGTGACACATAAAGGCAAATTACCGAAGGCTCCGTTGCAGGTTGTTGATTTGTCGGTTCGCCCCTTCCAGAAAGTTGCCATCGATATCGTTGGTCCTCTTTCTGTTGCATCAGAGAGAGGCTTTCGTTTTAATTTTGACAATGGTCGATCTATGCACAAGATGGCCTGAGGCTGTGCCAATGAGGACTATAACCTCTCAGGCTGTGGCGGATGCGTTGCAGATGTTGTTCAGTAGGATTGGGTTTCCCGAGGTGATATTGTCAGATAGGGGACGTCAATTCATTTCCAAGGAAATGGCAGAGATCAATAAATTGTTGGGAATTTCCCAATCGTTCACCAGTCCTTATCATCCCCAGTCAAACGGGGTATGTGAACGTTTTAATGGCGCATTGAAGGATATGTTCGCCAACGTCACTGCTGAATTTCCCCAAGAATGGGATAAATTCCTTCCAGCAGTATTATTTGCCTATAGAGAGGCGCCTCAGGAGAGCACCGGGTTCTCCCCATTTGAACTATTGTACGGGGCGAATCCGAGGGGCCCAATGCACATTCTGAAAGATATACTGGTTGGTGGGTGTTCTGATGGGTCCTCCGTTTTCAGTTACGAATACGTCATAAACCTGCGTGACCGTATTGTCAAAGAGTGTGCCGTGGCACGTGATAATTTATCCGTGGCGGGGGCGCGATACCGGCAGTATGTTAACCGCGGATCCAAACTACAGTTCTTGGTTCCCGGTGAAAAGGTATGGCTTCTTCTGCCATCAATGGAGGATCGTTTAGTCATTACATGGCAGGGACCGTTTAAGGTGCTTAAGAGGGTAATGGATGTTGATTATTTAATCCAGGTTCGGAACAAGGAGAAGGTACTCCACATTAATATGTTAAAACCTTATATGGAACGGCCAGAGGCTCTAAAAGGGGTGGACACTAGGTTGACTGGGGAGACCCCGAAGATGGCATGTTCTGTGGTCATTAATGAATTGGGTGACATAGGAGATGACATTAATCTCCAGCTGTCTCTCGTTCCCCTTGCTCCTTCTGAGTCTTGGGAGAATGTGCAGATATGTAACGACCTAACGATAACACAGAAATCGAAGGCACGATCGGTCATTGGAGAGTTTAAGGATGTTCTCACTGATTTGCCAGGATGTACCGATTTGATCTGCCACAATATCATCCTCACGGACGACCAACCGATCAGGGTAAAGCCGTATCCGCAGCCATTACATTTCAAGTCGGCGATTGAAAAAAGAACTAGATGACATGTTACGGTTGGGGATCATTTCTTCATCGGATTCTGCGTACTCCTTCCCTATGGTTGTAGTTCGGAAGAAAAACGTGTCCTTGCGTGTCTGCATCGACTTCCGTAAATTAAATAGTGTCACGGTGATTGACGCTGAGCCAATACCGAACCAGGAGGACCTCCTTACTCAACTTTCCCATGCCAGGTTTTTCAGTAAATTGGATTTATCTCGGGGATACTGGCAGATTCCTCTTGTCGAATCGGCTAAACTTTTGACGGCATTTTCTACCCCAAAGGGTTTATTTCAGTTTAATTTTATGTGTTTCGGGCTAGTTAATGCGCCCGTAACTTTCGTCAGAATGATGAGAAAGTTACTAAGTCATCGTAAGGATGTGATTACGTACATCGATGACATCTGCCTGTTCCATGAAACATGGGAACAACATATGTCGGGGTTGTCTTCCCTGTTGCGTTGTTTACGTAAGCATGGTTTAACGGCACGCCCTAGTAAGTTTTGTATCGGTTTTAGGGAGTTGAATTTTTTGGGGTTTATCGTAGGTAATAATCTATTAAAACCCGAGATTGGCACGGTTACAAAAATTTTAGAACTACAGGCACCTAGGATTAAGAAGCAGGTCAGAAGCCTGATGGAACTTGTCAATTTTTATCGCAAATTCATCCCTCAATTTTTTACAATTTCTGGTGCTTTAACCTCTCTTACTAGTAAAGGGATGCCTAACAGGGTTGTATGGTCGGCAGAATGCGAGAAAGCGTTATCAAAAATCAAGGAGTTATTTTCCAGACGACCAATCCTTCTTTTGCCTGATTTGAGCAAACTCTTTATACTGCGGACCGACGCGTCATCTGTGGGAATTGGCACGTGTCTTATGCAAGACCACGAGAGTATCCTACATCCTGTGATGTATGTTAGTAGGAAACTGTTACTGGTGGAGACTAGGTACTTCACAATAGAAAGGGAATGCCTGGCTATAGTATGGGCAGTGTCGAAACTGTCCCGATACTTGATAGGGTCCCAGTTTATACTTCAGACAGATCATCGACCTTTGCTGTTTTTGAAATCTTCGAAGTCGACAAGCTCACGGTTGACTCGTTGGGTCTTATTGCTACAACAGTTCCAGTTCACAATTATCCCATTAGAGGGTAGACTTAATGTCGTGGCAGATGCTCTGTCTAGATTGTAATTTTAGGGACATGAGTTATATCTGTGTTCGTAGGCACGACGTCTACGTACAACAGCGTCTATTTTTTTGTTCTTTTTAAGTTGTTTAATATTTTATTGTATGCTGTGAAATCTACTGTTCTCAGGGAGAAGAAAACTCCGTTTTCTTTTCTGGGGAAGTGGGTAGATGTCACATAATATCTTTTATTGCGCACATTGGCTTTGAGGGAATAAACATATATTTTGGTGCGCACATCAGCTTTAAAAGGAAATAGTGCAAAAGGGGTGCAATGGAATGGTAGTGAACAGGAAGCCTGACAGAGAAAGATGTGAGTTTGCCGGCTTTTGAAGCCGTATTGCATTTTATCGTGCTCTCTTTATGGTCGCTGGGTTTTGTACAGCATTGTTGTATATTCCAAGGGTAGTAGGACTTGTTGATCCAGCCATATGGTTATTGCTGACAATGTATTGCTATTGTTATTGAATTCCTACGTGTTTCATTGTTATTATTAAAAAGGGAGATTGTCAGCATGCCTTCGTGTACACTTTGTGAATGGCGTTTGACAAGTATGTTGATTGTGTGACCTCTCGCAGTTTGATACGAGCTTAGAGGACAATGTCATGAAGGTGTAGATATTATACTGTGACATTTTCTAACAAATTAATGTAGTGGACAGGAAAAGATCATATCATTTGTGTCAATGTCAAATGTGTCGCACAGACGGGTAGTCTTATTAGCTGTTGCCTGAGCAGCTGATACAGTAATTTTATCACCCGCCCCAGCTTGAGAAAACAGAATCATGCGAAACTGAGCAAACCCACATTGGTCTTTACCTGCTCTAATCTCAGTAAATCAGTGCCGCATCACGCAAAATGTGATTATTATCACCTACAAGGAGTGTCAAAATGATTTAAAAAGAAAGAAAGTGGGACAATTGAAAGCACGCAATAAAATCCGTACCACAAATGTACCGATTACTGAAGTAATGAAACAGAGATTAAGAAGAAAAAGGGGTCACCCCAATACATTATGTGACAGCCGTACAATCACCTGGAGGCATTGGAAGGATCCAATGGGGTGATGCGGAAGAAAAGGGCAAGAGGGGGCGTTCAGTAGTAAAGAGAAGGCTTTCAGTAGAAAAGGGTGGTTCAGGATTTGACAGGCTAAATAAAAGACGTGCTGGGGAGAAATGAATTGTGGGTTTGAGAGACAACATTAGTGAGGCGGGGACGATGTAGATGATTTTATTACTTAGATCATTAAACAAGGCATAGTTTCGTCTATACGTGCTATTCTGAGCTCAGGTAATCATCGCTGGCCATAAATTGTAATCGAGAACTGCCAGGAAAGGGTGTTAACTAAACACCTATTGTCAATTCGTTCACACATGACGAAAGATAAATGGTCTGTAGTTGGTTCACTAAGCTTTAAACAGAAGGGGAAAATCTTTCCTAAATAGTGTTTAATATGAGCTTTGATGTTGACAAGTAGTGTCCGAGTTAACTTTCCGATGGAATGGACGAAATTAGATACCTGCTGGTTTTACAGAAAGTACTATCTGTGCTATGGTGCGGATTTTATTGTCTCAGTATTTACGGGGACTAGTGGTAACAAGATATTCGCAGATTCGTAACAAATAAGATAAAAGGTTCAAGGGAGCATGTTTGTAACAGTACGTGGCATTAGAAATCAGTCTTTGAACCTCTACCTTACATTCAGACTTTCATAAATCGACTGGCGTGACTTCCGTTTCCAATCTATTTAAACTTGATGCTGCCTATGAGCAAAACAAACAAAGTTGCTCTGCTTTTCTTGTGAACATTGGTTTCAAATAAGCGTGTACTGGGTATCAAACTATTTCATCCTGTCGATAAGGAAAGTTTTGATACTTATTTTTTTGTTTCTTTGCACAGAGTTTTACTAACACTAATTATTAATTAAGCAGATACATTTTGATACAGATTTGCTGAACATTGGATATTGCGATCAGTCCATTTTAGTTCATCCTTTTAATTTGTTATAGGGATCTTCACACTTTGTAGTTAGGCCATAGGCTCACAACTTTTAAATCTAAAGACCTATCAATACAGTGAGTTAATTAATATTTTCTTCATTAAATAACTATTATAATACTTTATTAAATCGTTATTGGGTTACTTCAGTATTGTTGTGGCTGTTGCTGTGTGTTTTTTTTCTGATTGTTGTATTGTTCAAATTTATTTATGGCTGTGGTTAAGAAACTTTATAAAATAGAAGAGGAAACTGGTAATAACATATGTTTCAACATCTTTCTAAAGCCACTTTTAAATCAGTTTGTGTTGTTAAACTGACGTACATCTTTCTATCTGCAAAACTGTAAAATCATTTCTTTGTTGCAGAATCCAGAACAAATATGATAAAAACAGAGCAAACCAAACATAAGTGCATGGAATTTCTGAAATATGGATCTATTTCAGCACTAAATAACCAACAACTTCCAATGGGTCTATTTTGTGAGAAGGTCTTTTCAACTGAGGCGTTGAAACCTTCCAAACTCCTTAAACATTTGAAAAAATGTACTCTGATAAAACAGGCAAAGGTTTGATGTATTTTCAATCACTTCTTGAAAGCTTTAAGAAACGTAAAACTGTTCGTGATATGTTTGCCAACACTTCACAACAAAGCTGTGATGGTTTGCGAGCTTCAAACAACATTTCATTGCTGATAGCTAAATCTAGAAAGTCTCACACAATCGGAGAGAATTTGATTTTGCCGGCTATAAGGGAGTTTGTGAGTACAGTTATGCATACGTCACATGAACAAATAATTAAAGCAACTCCGCTCAGCATTACTTCTTTTCAAAGAAGGATATATGAAATGGCTAAGAAGGTTGAAAACGCGTTGTGCAACATACTTAGGACAACAGAATTTGCATTGCAGTTGGGTGAGTCAACTTTACCGAGCAACAAATCTTTGCTTCTTGCAAATGTTTGCTTCGTAAAAAAGTTTTTATTTGCTAAGCAACTAGTAACAGATACAAAAGGGGAGTCAATATTTCGTGTAGTTCAGCAATTTTTCAAAGAGAAGGACATTCCGCTAACTAACATTCTTACTTGTGCGACAGATGGGGCACCATTAATGATAGGTTGTTACTGCTGGTTTATCGCGTTCTTAAAAGAAGCTGTACCTGGTATATTTACAATATAGTGTGTAATTCACAGACAACATCATGTCGCAAAAATCTAAGTGATCAGCTTCAAAAATCATTAAATACTGTTATCACAGCGATTAAAAAAAATAAGACCCATGCTCTCAATTCTCGACTATTTGTACTGAGAATGATGAACAGTTTGAACGTTTGCTGATGCACACAGAAGTTAGGTGGCTCTCATTAGGAAATTGTCTGAGACGATTTTTTGCTCTTTTACAAAAATGTGGTAGAGTTCTTCACAGACTTCGCTTCAGTACAGAATTAACGAATATCAGGCATGACATTGCATATTTGTCAGATTTATTCACAAAGTTTAACGAAATGAATCTACGACTGAAAGGAAATGATATTACTCTTATAAAAGTCAGATCTGTCGTCTCCATGTTTCTGGCCAAATTAACGCTTTTCAACCGTAATATTGGCCGTTGCGAGTTGATCCAATTTCCCAGCCTCTTAGTCTTGGAAGAGAAAGTCAAAATACCATAGGATTGTTACGGAATAGTCTCCCCTGCTTTGCATTAGTGGTTCATCAGTGGCCAAAAACTCAAGAGTATCTAATATGGGTCTTTAAAGGTGTCTACATTCGCACAAGATTACTCTTGGTAGAATTGGAGATAGCAGGAAAATAATGCTTCTATCTTAAGGGAGTGTTCATAAGATACTTCAGAAGTCAAGAACAATGCTGCATTTGGCAGGGCAATTGTTAACTTATATCTGATCCACCGCCTTTTATGAAGCATTAAGCAATTATTAATTTTAGCCCGTTCAAGCCCCTGCCGTGAGTGTGTAGGTTTTAGAATTATATATTGATTTATTTGAATGAAATCGACAATGTTAGTGAACTTTCAGAATTATAGAGAAAACATAGTTTGTGAAAATAGGGTGAACATATGACCACCTGGAAGAATATCAGTTAAAGCTATCTCTCTTTCCAAGCCCACAACTCACTTATATAGTCTTAAGAAACACCCACTTTCTCTTCTTTCTCACAGACAGATAGAGAATATAGTAAGAGCTTAATTATATATGGATGAAGGTCTTGAACAGCACATTACCAAAAAGGTTAACATTTATTAAAAGTCTTGATAGTAGAAAATATAGGAAAATTAAGTATATCAGCACAACCACATAATCACGTACTGTTGAAAACGTACTGACGAAACTATGCCTTGCTTAATGATCCTAGTAATACAACCATCCACATCGTCCCCGCCTCACTGATGTTGTCTCTCAAATCCACAATTCTTTTCTCCCCAACACGTTTTGTAATTTAGCCTGTGAAATCCTGAACCACACCTTACTACTGAAAGTCTCCTGTTTGCTACTGAACGCCCCCGTCTGGCCCTTTTTTCCGTATTGCCCACTTGAATCCTTCCAGCGACCCCAGGGGGCGGTACCGCCAACTTCGGGAACCACTGCTTTATAACCTTTGTTATACATGTGACCAGGGTTACCAGATTAACATTTTGAGAACAAGCCAACTGCTCCCAGAAAAACGAAAAAAAACGAGCCTACGTTTTAGGTAGATATAACTCATATAACAGAAAAGAGCAAGATTCACGTCATCATTATCATCCTCACTGGATCCTGCACCACACTGTGTCAGACATAAAGTATTTAACATTGTTGACGATGGAGACAAGTCCTTACGCACTTTTTTCGAAAGCAACAACATCTCCGATTCTCACAAAAGATGACAGATGATTTTCTAGTCCTTGTTTCATCTCAGGAGACAGTATCTTCTCAACTGCAGCATTACTCACTGAGATTATTATACAAGGAAGGGCGAAGTTTGCGAGCTCTTTAAACGTCTCATGTTAAAGTACTTCTTCTTCTTCTTCGATCCTTAGCCGCCGACCTTCAAAGCAGTCAGTGGCTATCACGCCTAGTGGCGTCTTGTAGAGCAACAACAAATTTATTCCACTTTGCTCGGTCGGTGGCCATTCTTCGTACAGTGCCTCAACAGTTCAATGTTTGTCGGGAATCAATCTGTCTTTTATGGGCGTCTTTACAATCAAAACAGCTTTCTGTATTGCTCTTCTATCGTGTTGATGTTGTTTCCTGCAATGTAGAAATAAAAGAGAATTCTGAAAATGGGGGCACTGAAACCTGGTTCAAAACTATAACATGGCTCCGGTTTATAGGACTTGAAAAGTATCTTGCGATGGCATTTGTCGTAACTTGAGATTCCAGTAGCATAGACAACCATTTTGTCTTGTTTTTAGATTTTCCACGTCTTAATGGGCCTTTGAAAATAACATTCGTTCTTTAAGTACTTTTGCTTTCCTATAGAAACGTATGCTGTTAAGAATTTGACACCAAAATCAACTTGATGAATACTTCTTTTTCTGCGCAATGACGTCGTACGGTCTGTTGTTGTTTTTTTGTTTGTTTTTTTTTTTTTTTGAAGACTGTGCTGGAGCAGGGTAAGCTCTTGGTATAGTTTGTAAGCGTTCGCTTTGTTTTGCTGAAAAATACCATTCAGTTTTTCCAATTTCCTGAAGTCAGACAAATCTTTTAACGGTTAGACTTTGTTTTGTTTGTCTAAATTTGCTTGGGCTAGCTCATCAGCTGTGACATAAACTGTTGGATTCTCCCACTTCATCAAAATATTAAAAACAACCTGTTCTCGCACGAGCTGCTGAGTAGATAACGGAGTTTTTCTTTTCAAAGGGGGAGAAGAGCAATTTGAGCAAGCTCAGATTATGTATATGTGTTTCTCGTTCTTTGTATGATTCTCGTCTTAACTTGCTTCGACAAAAAACCAGGGAGATATTTATATAAATTAAAATCCAGCATTGTTGGTACTGCATGTTAAATGCACGATGCAAGTAGGTGGAAGTTACATATTAGCTATACACGTGGGAAGACACTTTTTAAAACTAGACTACAAAGATTTATTACAGCCAACCAATGCGTGATGCCCCATCCGATGCGATTCATAAGAAAATGTACACATCTTGGAATTTTCATCCTAAATCAGTTTGAATATGTTTTCTCCCTGCAGCCTCACACCGGCATTTAAACCTAAAAATCCAGCTGACACTGTATTTGTTCCATCACTCAAAGAAATAAACCAAGATAGTTTGTGCGTGTTGAAATGTCAGTAGATTCATCTATGGAGATGTAAAGTTTTATACTCCTAATGTCATGAATGCGAACTCATTAGAGCAACTTTAGTTTGTTTTGACGAAATTAGTCGTGCGTTTTTAAAACTCTCATTCACTCCGGCAGTAACTCTTCATTTCTTGATTTGTCTTATTCATCATCCTATTATTTGGCATATTTATTGCCCTAACTTTTTTTTACTGCGACCACTCCTTAGACTTATTTACCTTCCGCCAGGTGAACTGGGGTATTATCGTAACAATACCCAGTCATTATCACTGGTCATCGGAAATACGTTTATCTCTTTCAGTCGCCTAGCCAACCTTTGGTAATAGACGACCCTCGTTGGACAACCATAGTATTTGTCTGAGTGACCGGCGACCCTTTTGTTTGACTGTCTGAGGAAGGCAGGAACACACAGGCGATAATGAGATAATAGTTTCACGGGCCCATCCCTGTGTGTGATTATCGCAGATAATCTGACTTGGTAGACATCTTGGTGGAAGATATTATGCCAGGCAAATATGGTCAGGTGTTGTTTGTGAGAGTGCACAAGATGCCACCGGAAATATTACGGCATCACGGAAAGAGGTCCGCGTGGGAATATTAAATTTAATATTTTAAACACGTGCGGCACTTTCTTAATTAACCACCCCGACCCACATAATCTAAAGAGATTCCATTGGTTTGAAGTGAGCGCCGCGATACATTGAATTTCATTGGAAAACTTGGCGGAAAGACCATATATGATCTGAAGAGGAAACTGGAAATATTTTCTAGCGAAATCAGAGTCACATAATAGAGAGACTACAGCGCACGTCATACGAGCGACACTCAGCAGCCAGTGAGACAGCGGGCTTAGATTTCCTATATTATAAGTGACAGATCGAAGCATTTGGAAAACTTAAAACCTTAAAAGTAAGCCCGTCTTTATAAATACAGAGACTGAAAAACTTAAGGAATCAAGACTTAAAATACGAAGACTGGAATCCTAGAATTTAGATCACCGGTCGAAGAGGAATTCTTGCAGTTTCCCAGACCAAGTGTATCGCAGAACACCCGTCGAAGAGGAATTATCAGTTTCCCAGACCAAGTGTATCGCAGAACACCCGTCATAAAAAGGAATTACTATAATTTCACAGACAAAAGTGATTCGATAGCATATAACCTTAATTGCTCGTGTCTAATTCTACCCTGCGCGAGGAAATTGTGTATTCCTACAACTTTGGGTTCGTGGTTACAAGCCATCTGACGGTTTGTGGTACTAACTCCGCTAATGTGAGGAAAGAGCATCACCATTCACCGCCTACATTGGAAGAGTGTGTGGAGAAGTGCTCTCAGCATCGAAGCATTGATGAACCATAGCTGCAGGACTCATCTAATGATAATTTTTTTTGTAACAGGCAACAGCAAAACAAGGCCATTTATAGCGCCCGACCAAACCTCTATGAGGAAACTTTCATTTAAATTTTACCAATCTTTCCATATTTATTTTAACCATTTTAAAGCAAGAACGTTTCTGCTATGAACGTTTACGCATACCGAATAAGGATATGGGCTGACTCACCAAACCACATTTCAAAATGCAGCCAGCTTTTCCAGCAGTTTATTGTCGACATGTATCCAAAAATTGCGAGTGAACGTTTTCTATTCATTCGTTTAAACCAGAAAAAAACAAAGAGTAGACAATTATATTCATCTGTGAGATGTTTATTCATCTGTGAGATGCTGTTGTTAATGATGGAAATGCTGCAGACATTCGAAAGATGGTTATATTACCGACTACATTTACAGACATTGGTAATATCAATCTCCATATACAGAATCAGCGGCCGGGCGTTGCTACACAATAAAAATCTTTTGACACTGCCAAAGGCAGTAAGCAGGCTGTTTTTCATCCGACTAACTTCCTGAACTCATTAGAACCAACTAGAATGCCACCGCACACTTTTATTTAAAACATCGGTGCACCGATAATATTGCTGCGAAATCTTAATCCGCCCAAATTGTGTAATGGCACCAGATTATGTTTTAAGAACCTCATGCCAAACGTCATAGAAGCAACATTATTAAAAGGTTATGGCAGAGGAGAAGAAGCGTTCATTCAACACATTCCTCTGATCCCAACTGACATGCCTTTTTATTTCAAGCGACTATAATATATTGTGTGTCTGGTATTTGCAATAACAATAAAAAAAGGCCCAAGGGCAGTCACTTACGGTAGCAGGCATTAACTTACATAAATGCGCGCTTTTCACACGGACAGCTATATATATGGTCAAACCAGTGACGATCGGGAAAAGACCGATTGACTTTTGGAAAGACAGATGACACTGGGAAAGACTAGAAACCGGCTGACCGGGTTAGCACCCCGTAAGCTGTATTCAATTGCTACAGGACCCAAAAATGATAGATGCCCCCAGGATTCACCGAAAAGGGGGGGGGGGGGATGATGAATCTACAGGCGCCTCATTGGAATCGACCAGACCCGTTACACGAACTTCGAGCTCTGAACAACGGCTGGAATTTCCATGTGCCTGTGGCAGGGAATTCTCTACTCAGAGAGGAATGAAAATCTACAGGTACTTGACAAAGAATATATACATCATACATTCATTCATTTTTCTTTCTGTTAATAACGAATCACACCACGACACCAACAAGCTCTTGAGAAGACAGGCTACATCAAACAATGGTATGCTCTTGTCGCTATTGTGTCAGTAGCAATTATTTTCTGGTAAGAATAAAAGGTCTACACAGAACAGGTAATTAGCCGTCCACGACGATATGCCAGAGGCAGCAGTAGACCTATTCTTGTCTTTTGTCTGCACAGAACAATGTGTATTGGAATGTGTCACCAAATGACAAATACAATTACAATAAATAAAGCAGTTATAACCGACAATTAGGTTAAATAAGGTAGACCAAGACGGTGGATGAGCGGAGGCAATGAAAATAATTCATTGCTATTCTGCTATTTTTGCTTGAACAAAGCAAGAACAGTCTTTTTTAGTCTAAACAACATCTGGAAGTCCTCTCAGTACAGCACGAGCACAAAATTAGGATTATATCAGAGCTGTGTGCTTTCTGTCCTTCTCTGTGGCGCGGAGAGCTGGAGAGTTAGAGAGAAGGAAATGTCGAAATTGTCCTCTTATCACACAACATGCCTAAGAAAAATTCTCCAAATCTTTGGCCGAATACCATCACCAATAAAAATCTGCTTACTCGGAGCAAGCAAGAGAACATGCACACCATCATAGCTGGCAGACGCTGGAGCTGGGTTGGCCATGTCCTCAGAAGAGACGCCGATGCCATCACAAGAACAGCAATGTTATGGACCCCTGAAGGAAAACGAAAGAGAGGCCGTCCAAAAACAAACTGGCGGAGGACCGTGGAGGCTGAGATGCAAAGAATGAACCAGAGTTGAGGCACTGTACGAAGGATGGCCGCCGACCGAGCAAAGTGGAACCAATTTATTGTTGCCCTACAAGACGCCACCAGGCTAATGGCCACTGACTGCTTTGACGGTCGGCGGCTAAGGATCAAAGAAGAAGATTCTGCTATCCTCCCAATTCTTTAAAACTAAATTAATTAATTCACTAAACATCTGGAAGATCTCTGCAGAGGCGACTAGATTGAGGTTATGTTTTTTGCCAGGCAACTTCATCTTCCAAAACACGATATGTAGACATTTCTGCTGCAGAAACCTATACCTTTACGTAAGCTTTCTCAATGATGCCACAGGCAGTGGTAGATCCAAGCTCCCTAAGATATGAAGAAGAAGATGGTGATGTACAAGAAAAGAGACATGCTTTCTTCTTCTACTTCTCCATATTACTGTAGATATCTAGAGCATGAAGTTTATTCTCTTTATTAGCATTAATTAAATATTTGCACAGTATATGACTTTGAAGACTTATTTCATGCAAATCATTTTGTTACTGTCACCGGTTGCCTCCATTTGCTTTGCAGTAGTGGTCCACCGATGGCCAACACTCAAGAGTAACTAATGTGGGTCTTCAAAAGTGTCTACCTTCGCACAAGATTACTCTTGGCAGAGTTGTAGATAGAAGGACAATGATGCTTCTACCTTAAGGAAAATTCATGTTATTTCAGATGTCAATAACAATGCTGCATGAGGAGGAGCAGTTGTGGTGAAGTGGGATGTTATAAATATTTATAGGGGACTTAGTGTACTGACTGAGATCAGCTGTGAAGGTATCTATATCTATTAAGAGTAGTGTATTATAGATAACCTTACTTGCTACCACATATCTATATATCTCAGTCAGAATTATTCTGCAATAGTGTGATGACTACGTTATGTGTCTAGGGTATGTGTAGGATGAAGTGTAAGTCAAAACAACAACAGACAGATAAACATTTAAATTTAATCCACTACTCTTGACAACACTGTGACACTCACATACATATAACACTCTATAAGGATATCTTAAAAGAGTCACTGATAACTTTTCAAATAACAATATGTATTCATTACTGGCATGAATGAATATGTGTCCTGATTCAACTACAAAGGGAACCAGGAATCACAAGCAATTTAAATTACAAGTATATGTACAGAATTTATCAATATGAATATTGTAGTGACATATATTATTAAAAATATCCTATGTGTGTCAGTTGTGTAGTGGTAATATGAGGTAATACTGGTTTTGTTTTGTTCAAGCTCTGTTGGTATTTGTCATCATGACTTCAATAGTTTGTCTTTAGGGACTAGTATTGGAGATGTTCTCAGTTCCTGATATTAAGACAAGTAAATTCCCCTCTTAAGGTTATTTTTACAAAGTCATTTCAAGATGAGGGGACATAATGTTGAGCTCAGCTGGCCAAATCAGCTTATCTTGCGTGATGGCGGCAGGAAAGGGCTCCTCTGCTCGAATTCTCCCCTGGGCTTTGGAGACACCTCACTGATAGCTAAATGGACCAAGGAGTATGCAGTCCGACTCTGGATTCAGCAAAGCTCTGACCAGGTGCTGCTCAGTACCATCAAGACCACGGTCCCTGAAATCAAGAAGGATGTACCTTCTACTTTATAACTAATTGATACTCTAGTTCTACACTGAGTACAATACAACACAAACATTGAGTTCAGAGCGTTAGGCCAACTGTCAGCTTCATCTGAAATACTTTATTCCAGTATTAACCTCCTTAATGGTTACCACGCCTCTGCCATTCCAGCATTATTTCTTTCTAGTCAATCATCCAGGTGTCAGTGTACTATTTGGCCATTCTATGCCGTTTTACTTTCCTCCGACACCCTCTGTTCAGGCTGGAGCATTATAGGCTTTATCTCCTGTTTGCCACTGAACTACACATATATATACAGGCATAAATTAACAATTCACATTCAATTTTCATTAAAAGATACTGAATGGGTCAAGCTTACCACAATTCATGGAAACAAAACACAGATACGTTGATTAGCAATGAATTCTGGCACAAATTCCCATCTGCTTATGTTCCAGGCTTTTATTTAGCAAAATATGAGCTGGCTTCAACGCACTGTTGCTTTATCAGGCTTATTTGCACTAGTGGTCTCGAACTAACGCTTCTAAGTGAGTATATCAGCGAGTCTGGCCAATCGAGCCACGTTTCGACAAGTGTTTGAAAAAATGTTACTTTATTACGTTTCCCCTAACAACGAAAGATAGTATTTATAGTCCGACCAATCGTGGTTCGTCTTTCATTTGTTGCGCTCCAATCAATTTGGAGTTTACATGGTAGGCTATTTCTGTAACGCAAGGTTTTTTCAAACACGTTATAAAAAAATTTTATGAGCAGAAATGATTTCATGCTGTCAGGCATCCCCAATATTTTATTTTGGTTATAACTTGTTAATTCCTAGACTATTTGCGTAACGTTTTACATATTCTTTGTCAGCAAACCCTAAGGAACCCAAATATCCAAATTTAAAAGAGCTACGTGGCTGCGTTCAAAATATGCAATTTCTAGGATAGTCGTGTAGTTGTTTATTTTATCACTGTCGATTGAAATAAAGTTAGTGCATGTAGTCTTACACGCGTGATGGCAGCATTTGTGTATCGCGCGACGCGTGTTTAGTGTTCGGCTTTCTGCCTCTCCCTTCTCTTTTTATCCTTTTGTCCATCTGTTCGTTCGTTTTTGGTAACATAGTGTAGAAAAAGACATGAATGGAATTTAAAATTTAGGTCAACTTGCATATTTCAAGGTTTTTCTTAGAAAGGCAGCACATTTTATTGTGTGTTTGGGCAACGCGTGTATGTTGCAGAAGGCCTTTAATATCAACGTGAAACGTTACAATTTGCATACGCAGTAGAAAACAAGGGGATTTCGAGTACAGTCATTGTGACAGCACTGTTCTTTACCATTCTTCTTCCTTTATTTATTATATGTATTTATTAGGCTTTATATTTACTTGATAATTTATATATGTGGATTAGAATATTCCACGACATCTCCCCTCTTAAAACAGACATTATATGTCAGTCCTTTATTCTATATACACATAGAGAAATTTATTATTAGTTCTGGGGTTTACGGTGATTCTCATCACACGGATGGCGGCTTAAAAAATCCGCTCCCAAATTGGTTTTTCCAGATATATACTCAATGCTAAAATTATATGGAGCCAGAAGTAAAGACCATCGGAGTAACCTAGAGTTCTCATGCTTAGCCTGTGCTAGAAACGATAAAGGTTTGTGGTCTGTTTGCAACTTAAATGCCTTCCCATATAGATAAATATTGAATTTCTTTATCGCCCATATTACTGCAAGACATTCTTTTTCGCTAGTTGAGTAATTGATTTCGGCTTTATTCAATTTTCTGCTAGCATATGCCACTGGGCTTAATTCCCCATCCAATGCATCAGATCTCTGTAGTAGAGTTGCACCTAACCCAATATTACTTGCATCCGTCCTTACTATGAATTCTTGACTTAAGTCAGGTAATTTCAAAATGGGTTTACTTGTGAGCTTTTCCTTCAATTCTTGGTAAGTCATTTCACATTGTGGTGTCCATGTAATGCGATCTGGATGTCCTTTACGTGTCAATTCAGTTAACGGTGCACATATGGAATTAAAGTTTTTGATATACTTCTGGTAGAAACCACATAATGAGACAAAGGATCTCACGTCCTTCTTGGTTTGTGGTCTCGGGGCTTTCTGTAGTTTCTCTAAATTCTTTGGGTCAGGGGTCATGTTTCCCTGATAAACTGTGTGTCCCAAAAATTCCAATTCTTTACATCCAACGCAACATTTGGTTGGTCGGGCTGTTAAATTTGCCTCCCTAAGTCGATTAAACAGCATGTTCAGAGAGTCAATGTGTTCCTCAAATGTTTCTGTTGCTATAAGGATATCATCCATAAAATTTGTTATACAGGGATTATTCAGAGGATCCAATAATTTTCTCATCATTCTAGAGAAGACACTAGGCGCATTCTTCAATCCAAATGGCAATCTATTAAACTCATAGTGTCCTTCTGAGGTACTAAACGCTAGGTATGGTCTAACCTCAGGCTTTACTGGAATCTGATAGTATCCTTTACTCAGATCCACTTTTGAGAAATATTTAGCTTTATTTAGCCTGGCAAACAGCTGATTTGTATCCGGCAATGGATCCACCTGTCCTTCTGTAATAGCATTCAGTCTCCTGTAATCTATACAGAGTCTATGTTCTCCAGAGGGCTTCCTTAAGAGTACCACACCGGAACTATACGAAGACTCACTGTGCGAAATAATTCCTTCCTTCAATAGATAGTCTATCTCTTCCTTCAAAGCTTTCTCCTTAGCAAACGGAATCGAATATGGTTTCATACAGACAGGTGTGGAGTCTATTAGTTTCATATCATATTCCAATAGGTTTGTATGCCCTGGTCGGTCTGTTAACACCTCTGCATGATTATTTAGAACCTGTTGCACTCTCTCTTTCTGAGTTTTCGTTAAATGTGTACTGATTTTCACCTGTGCTGCTGTCTCACATGGGTGTAATGGATATTCAAATGATGAAAGTGGTTCCTTTTTCATCTCCATGGCGATGGACAAGGTCAACAAGTGTGTCTCTTCCTGATGTTCTCTTTCCAAATATTTCTTCAGGAGATTCACATGATAGATTTTTTCTTTCCCCTTCTTATCTATCTTATAATTTGTTCTAGACACCTTCTCTAAAACTGTATATGGACCCTGCCATCCAATTTGTAACTTATTCTGACTCCCAGGCAAAAGAAGCAGTACTTTCTCTCCCACAGCCAAATTTCTGTCTTTCGCCTTCCTGTTATAATAGGCAGCATGTTTCTTCCTGGCTTCTTTCAAATTTTCATTGGCAAGTTTCCAGCCAGTTTTCAAACGAGTAGTCAGCTCATTCACATATTGGTATGAAGATGTAATGTTTTCCTCTGCCTTTTCATCAGTCCACGTTCTTAACAAAGCTTCAAGTGGACCTTTTATTGGCCTTCCAAACAATAATGTTGCCGGGGCCATACCGGTTGAACTATGGGGTACCTCCCGATAAGCAAAAAGGGCGGCGTGCAGGTACTGGTCCCATGTATCTGGTTTTTCGTGTGCCAACTTTCTCAGGATCGACATCAATGTGCCGTTAAATCTTTCCACTTGGCCGTTCCCTTGGGGATGATACACACTACAATGGAAGTGTTTGGCCTGGAAGATCCTGAAAACTTCTTCAGTTAGTTTCCCCTTGAACTGAGAGCCATTATCAGTCAAGATTTGATTGGGAAATCCTAACCTTGTGAAAATTGTGAGCAATGCCTCTGCCACATGTTTAGAATCAATCGATGACAGGGCTACTGCCTCTCCCCACATAGAACAAGTGTCCACCAGAGTCAGAATGTAGCTGTTCCTTCTCTTGGTTCGGGTGAGAGGTCCCACAAGATCACGGCAACTCTCTCAAAGGGTGTTCCCACTATGGGCATTTCCCCCAGAGTTGCTGGTGCAGTCCAATGTTTAGGTGCTACTCGTTGGCACTCTGGACAGGATTTTACATATCGTTTGATATCTTCAGTTATTCCTGGCCAGAAATAGTGACAAGCTATTCGCTGTCCTGTTGCGCTGATTCCCATATGACCACTGAAGGGAATCGCATGCCCTAGTTCCAACACTTTAGTCCTATATGAAGTGGGAAGGACCAGCTGTCCGTGACCATTGGATTCAGATCCAGCCTTCCTATATATCAGTTTGTTCTTCATATAAAACTCGCCCTTGCCTGGAGGTGTATGAGATTTGGGCAACTTCTTGAAACATGGCTTGAGTGTTTTGTCCTCAGCCTGTGCCTTCCTCATCTCATCTGGGTGAGTATTTATGGGATTATCCTCCTCCTTCTTTGTCTGTGATCTGGTCTGCACTGTTGCCAATATCACAGGTCTCTTGGGATTCCCCAAGAAGACATATCTACACCCCAATATTAGAGGGTAGATTGGCTCATTTATCACTGCTGCTTTTATGATTCCTTCCACATATCGCGTTTTCACTTTTATTCGGGCGACGGGAAGTGTCATGGTAGCTACATCCTTGGTTGCAGTTTGAATCTCCACTGTTTCCGTGGTGTATTGATCGGCCTGCACCAGGTGAGAACTCACAACGGAATCGTAATCTAAACCGGTATCATATAAACATCTTATAGTGACACCATTACAAATGACATCTTCACACACTGGGGGGTGGTATGGTTCCTGTAATTCTTCAGGTTTGCCCTTCTTTTCCTTTTTCCCCGATGTCATAGCAGCAAAATGAGGAGGTTTCCTTCTACAATGGTCAGTGTCATGATTGTTCATCTTACAATTTTTACACCACCTTTTTCCTTGGTTGAAAGATTTTCTTTCATCATATTTCCTTTCATCGAATTGTGGGAATTTATTTTTATTTTCATACCGTGGCCTATCAAACTGGTGCTTACCTTTATTTTGATCTCTAGGATCAAATTTATTAAAGTTCTGTGGTGCCCTAAAGTTATCCACTTGTTTCTTTTTATTACCTGTTACCTCTGCTTGAGCTGCTTGATACCTTTCAGCAACATTTAGCAACTCACCCAGCCTCTCTGCACCTTGTTCCATGAGAAACTTTCTCAGGTCTGGAGCCATGGACTCTCTTAATTGCTCTATAAGGACCATTTCCTTAAGATCTTGGGTTTTCATCAGAGAAGTCCATTTCTCCAAGTATGTCTCTATTCGTGCAGAGAACTGGTGATAGGTTTCACCTGACAGTAGTTTAGCATTCCTAAATTTTTTCCTATAAAATTCTGCATTCTTTTCATACCTTAACAAAAGAGCCTGCTTTAGCATGTCATAATTTTCCTGATCACCTCTGCTCATTTTTGCAAAAACTTCATAAGCTGCCCCACGAAGTCCCTGAGATAACTTTAAGCTCCACCTTTCTCTCTCTAACCCATACGTGGTAGCTAATAGTTCGTACCTATTTAGGTAGCTCTCTATATCATCGTCTTTCTCAACAAAATGATCTAAATGAAAGTTCATAGCTGAGGTTGAGGCTCCTTGAGTAACCGTAGCATCAGAGGCAAAGGGACTGGCACCATTTTCAGGAGCATGGCCTTGAAACTCAAACTCCCTTAGTCGTAACTCATGTTCCCTTTGTAATCTTTTATCTTCTGCTTCCCTTTCTGCAGCTAATTTCTTGTCTTCTCTTTCTGCAGCTAATTTCTTCTCTTCTCTTTCTGCAGCTAATTTCTTCTCTTCTCTTTCTGCAGCTAATTTCTTCTCTTCTCTTTCTGCAGTCAATCTTCTTTCTTCTGCTTCCAATTTCTTAGCCTCAGCCTCAATCTGCAACCTCTTAGTCTCAGCCTCAGCTTCAAATTGTAACTTCTTAATTTCCCTGTCAGCCTCTAACTTTCTTTCGGCTTCAAACCTTCTTTCTTCGCGTTCAATAAATTTGTCACATTCCGTAGTAACATAGGCAACCATAACTTGCCCATCTAATCCTAACTCTTTTGCAGTCTGTACAGCAGCAGATCGAAACTTGGCCAGGTCCGCCATTGTCTATCAGGTAAATTTCTACAATGTCTAACCAACAATTTAATCTCTAAGTATATCTAATGGACAACACAGGCACCGTGAGCTCAACCTTATTTAATTCCACCCAAGGATACCTTTTAATTCTTATATTCCCTGAAGTGAATTACCCCCAATATTTATAATAGGGAAAGATTCAAAATCCCAAGAGCGAGACCCCAATATATGTGGTGAAGTGGGATGTTATAAATATTTATAGGGGACTTAGTGTACTGACTGAGATCAGCTGTGAAGGTATCTATATCTATTAAGAGTAGTGTATTATAGATAACCTTACTTGCTACCACATATCTATATATCTCAGTCAGAATTATTCTGCAATAGTGTGATGACTACGTTATGTGTCTAGGGTATGTGTAGGATGAAGTGTAAGTCAAAACAACAACAGACAGATAAACAATTTAATTTATTCCACTACTCTTGACAACACTGTGACACTCACATACATATAACACTCTATAAGGATATCTTAAAAGAGTCACTGATAACTTTTCAAATAACAATATGTATTCATTACTGGCATGAATGAATATGTGTCCTGATTCAACTACAAAGGGAACCAGGAATCACAAGCAATTTAAATTACAAGTATATGTACAGAATTTATCAATATGAATATTGTAGTGACATATATTATTAAAAATATCCTATGTGTGTCAGTTGTGTAGTGGTAATATGAGGTAATACTGGTTTTGTTTTGTTCAAGCTCTGTTGGTATTTGTCATCATGACTTCAATAGTTTGTCTTTAGGGACTAGTATTGGAGATGTTCTCAGTTCCTGATATTAAGACAAGTAAATTCCCCTCTTAAGGTTATTTTTACAAAGTCATTTCAAGATGAGGGGACATAATGTTGAGCTCAGCTGGCCAAATCAGCTTATCTTGCGTGATGGCGGCAGGAAAGGGCTCCTCTGCTCGAATTCTCCCCTGGGCTTTGGAGACACCTCACTGATAGCTAAATGGACCAAGGAGTATGCTGTCCGACTCTGGATTCAGCAAAGCTCTGACCAGGTGCTGCTCAGTACCATCAAGACCACGGTCCCTGAAATCAAGAAGGATGTACCTTCTACTTCATAACTAACTTATACTCTCTTTTTACACTGATCACAATACAACACAAACATTGAGTTCAGAGCGTTAGGCCAACTGTCAGCTTCATCTGAAATACTTTATTCCAGTATTAACCTCCTTAATGGTTACCACGCCTCTGCCATTCCAGCATTATTTCTTTCTAGTCAATCATCCAGGTGTCAGTGTACTATTTGGCCATTCTATGCCGTTTTACTTTCCTCCGACACCCTCTGTTCAGGCTGGAGCATTATAGGCTTTATCTCCTGTTTGCCACTGAACTACACATATATATACAGGCATAAATTAACAATTCACATTCAATTTTCATTAAAAGATACTGAATGGGTCAAGCTTACCACAATTCATGGAAACAAAACACAGATACGTTGATTAGCAATGAATTCTGGCACATTTAATGGCACAAATTCCCATCTGCTTATGTTCCAGGCTTTTATTTAGCAAAATATGAGCTGGCTTCAACGCACTGTTGCTTTATCAGGCTTATTTGCACTAGTGGTCTCGAACTAACGCTTCTAAGTGAGTATATCAGCGAGTCTGGCCAATCGAGCCACGTTTCGACAAGTGTTTGAAAAAATGTTACCTTATTACGTTTCCCCTAACAACGAAAGATAGTATTTATAGTCCGACCAATCGTGGTTCGTCTTTCATTTGTTGCGCTCCAATCAATTTGGAGTTTACATGGTAGGCTATTTCTGTAACGCAAGGTTTTTTCAAACACGTTATAAAAAAAATTTTATGAGCAGAAATGATTTCATGCTGTCAGGCATCCCCAATATTTTATTTTGGTTATAACTTGTTAATTCCTAGACTATTTGCGTAACGTTTTACATATTCTTTGTCAGCAAACCCTAAGGAACCCAAATATCCAAATTTAAAAGAGCTACGTGGCTGCGTTCAAAATATGCAATTTCTAGGATAGTCGTGTAGTTGTTTATTTTATCACTGTCGATTGAAATAAAGTTAGTGCATGTAGTCTTACACGCGTGATGGCAGCATTTGTGTATCGCGCGACGCGTGTTTAGTGTTCGGCTTTCTGCCTCTCCCTTCTCTTTTTATCCTTTTGTCCATCTGTTCGTTCGTTTTTGGTAACATAGTGTAGAAAAAGACATGAATGGAATTTAAAATTTAGGTCAACTTGCATATTTCAAGGTTTTTCTTAGAAAGGCAGCACATTTTATTGTGTGTTTGGGCAACGCGTGTATGTTGCAGAAGGCCTTTAATATCAACGTGAAACGTTACAATTTGCGTTCTTTACCATTCTTCTTCCTTTATTTATTATATGTATTTATTAGGCTTTATATTTACTTGATAATTTATATATGTGGATTAGAATATTCCACGACATCTCCCCTCTTAAAACAGACATTATATGTCAGTCCTTTATTCTATATACACATAGAGAAATTTATTATTAGTTCTGGGGTTTACGGTGATTCTCATCACACGGATGGCGGCTTAAAAAATCCGCTCCCAAATTGGTTTTTCCAGATATATACTCAATGCTAAAATTATAGGGAGCCAGAAGTAAAGACCATCGGAGTAACCTAGAGTTCTCATGCTTAGCCTGTGCTAGAAACGATAAAGGTTTGTGGTCTGTTTGCAACTTAAATGCCTTCCCATATAGATAAATATTGAATTTCTTTATCGCCCATATTACTGCAAGACATTCTTTTTCGCTAGTTGAGTAGTTGATTTCAGCTTTATTCAACTTTCTGCTAGCATATGCCACTGGGCTTAATTCCCCATCCAATGCATCTGATTTCTGTAGTAGAGTTGCACCTAACCCAATATTACTTGCATCCGTCCTTACTATGAATTCTTGACTTAAGTCAGGTAATTTCAAAATGGGTTTACTTGTGAGCTTTTCCTTCAATTCTTGGTAAGTCATTT